>VBVQ01000902.1:0-31130 GCA_011636635.1 Tetramorium simillimum | reverse complement strand
CCCCCCCATTTCGGATGCTCAAATGTTAATGCATGGCGCGGCTCGAGAGTCCGCAGTGCGGAGTTCACTGCAGCGATCTAATTTTGTCGTATGGATATACGACGGGCAACGGGGTAGTCGTCGTTTCGGGGGTTCCATCGCCGATCTATTCCGATATACTCGCGAATAATCAATTCCAGATACTTCTCGGGCCAGATTCGATCCAGGCAGGATCCCCCGCGAGCGGATCGACGAGCGCAATCCGGAATTGGCCGAAAATGGGTATAACGGGGACGCCGCCGGCCCGGCTTCGTCTCGCCTGACTGACAAGGAAGGGGGGGTGGTTTCTATCGGAAATGGGCTTTCGACCGACCGACAGCCGTGCCCATTTCGACGGCGCAATTTAACTTACTCCTCGCTTTTCGCGCTACTCTCGCGCGGCCCGCGTCTCGCCGCCACGCCGCGCCGGCCGGCGCGGCGTTTCGGAGGAAGGATGGGCATGGACCGATATTGATAATATACAGCGACGGCCCGATTCGGTCGACGGCGCGATCAAAGGAGCGAGAAGATCCTTGGCCGCGATCCAGCCGGCACCGTTCACCCGCTGCAGCTCTCATCATTTTTCCAGCAGGTTCATCGAACCGCATTTGAATATGGACGTTGAGCTCGCAAGGAGCGCTCGATGGAGATGCGAGAGCTACGCTCGGAAGGACGATGTCCTTCTTGGAGCACTTTTGCGCATGCAGCAACGCGCGAAGTGGTCGCGTCGAGATACATACATATATGTATGTATCTTCGATAACGGGCTTTCAAACTCGTGCAATGTCGACGAGTTCACTTCTCGATGTTATAAGCGCAAAGAAATATAGCTTGCACCGTATTCTTTCATAGCTGTGAGAAAACTGCAGACATTTGTAATATTAAAATTGAAAAGATTATTATTTTCTTTCTCGATTAAAAAGTGCGTCCAAGTAATCAGCAAGTAGAAAATGTTTCTCAATTTTTTTTCATTCGATTTCTCAATTAATTTTGTGATCAAATTATGAGATAATTATGTAGATTACAAATATATAAGTTTTATAATGTATCCTTTTTTTCAAATAAAAGGTTTGTCTCCTATCCCGTTTTCGTTTTGATTAAATCTCTCGTCACTGTCTTCGTTCTGATTCTTGTCTCATTTGTTCTAATCTTTACCCCATTTTATGTCCGCGTATTGATTCTGAACTCATTATCACTTTTGCAATTCTTCCACCCTCGCTTACATGGTACCTTGTTATAGCCATAATCATTGGGGATTTTATCGTCCCCAATGAAATCTTGTACAATATAATACTTGATATAAATGACCATTAAAATAATAATGATTTCTTTCTAATTGCGCGTATTTATTAGTGGCGTCATATAGAGCCTGAAATCTTTGAAATAGATTTTCTTTGGAACGACAAAGAATACATTATAAAATTTATATTTTTAATCTACTCATAATAATTTTTAATTCTGTCTTAATATTTCGGTTGTACTCTTTCACTATTCTTCCGTGATGAATTACATTTTTATATTTGATCATCCATTGTTGACGGAGAATACGTTTCAGATTCTACAATTAGTATAATATAATACGTAATAATTAATGTCATATTATAATATAGAAATTAAAATACTATTCAATTCTGGCATTAATTTCTAGTTACTGTCGAGTTTCGCATTAAAGCCAAATGTTCGACGCTTACGACGCTGAAATGTTCGTGTTCATCCTTAGTGATCTCGAAGAAATAAAAGGGCAATGTTAAGTACCAAAGTGAGACGCACGTGCGGGAACGAACATAAAACCCTACTGCCGTTGCTTAACGACAGAACTTTCGGATGTTTTAAGGGTTAATGGAGGGCTTTCGCGACTGCCTGCCAGTACCAAGATCAAAGCGATAATTTCTGGCTCGTTTCCAACTCCAACTCGATACAAGGTAAGTCACGTTTATTTCGCGCCAAAGAGACTCGGTTCTATCGCAACGACAAATAGTGAATGTACTTCAAGAATGATCGTACCACTGAAAAAGAAATTTAAGTGGATTCTATTATCTCTTCATAGACATTGTAAAAGTTCCGCGGCACTTTATCATTCCGCGAGTGAGAGATCAAAGTTTGAAGCTTCTCGAAGAAGTTAAATTTCAATTCGCCTAGAAATCGACTAAAATATTAAACAGCGAGGTGTCCATTGACAGTTTAGCTTTGAGAATGTATGCTACGTACGCATCAGTATAGAAATGACGCGAGTGATTCTTTATCTTCCCCCTTGAAAAAATTTGCGAGGGCTTTGGTTGAAAAATCACTGTTTTCTCTTGTCCTCATCGATTCTAGTCGTCAGCTGTGATCCCTAAACGACACGTCGACGTTGTCTGTCCGAACGCGCAACCTGAAACTGACAGTCGCAGACGAGGCTCCGGAAGATCGATGGATCCTCGAGACGCGGTCTTAACGACCTTGTTCCATGTTACCGATAGCTTCTACCGGAACGTCATTACTTTCCTTTCAGTCCACTCGATCAAGGCACTCCCTCTAATGAACGGCGTCTGTAAATAGTTTGCACGTAATAAAAGTAAAGACACCGCCAGACTGTCCGCGCTGTTCCTATAAATCATCGCCGGCGAATGGAAAAATACGGCCGTTATTTCTACGGTTGCCTCTGCAGAACGAAAATTCCATTCAGTCCGTGTATTTTGTCACAACAGTATTTCTGAGTCCCTTTTTTTTCTCCCCCGATTCGTCGTGTCACCCGGCACCGCGCGAGTACCTTTTTTATCCAAAAATACGACCATTACGCGGATTTCATTGAAGCTTGCGTACTATCAAGTCAAAAAAAAAAGAGAAGGAAAAAGGAAAAAAAAAGAAAAAATATCCTTGCCGATGGTGCGTTTCGAGAGTTTAATAAGGCATATACTCACCAAATATCCGAAACGAAAACAATATACTCGTCGAAGGTAGTTGGTTTGCGAGCCGCTGCTTTTGAAATCCCGTTGCGCCGGTCTGTATCGCGCACCTCTCGAAGTGGATTAATTTTCGCGAAAGTCTTCCGGGCCAATTAATCGGAAAACGCAGCCTCGTTAATTATCCGGAATTCCGAACAAGCGTGCGTCGTGCGAACGCGCTATTAACAGACTCGTTCCTCATTGTTATCGAGAAACGCGATATTCTGCAGCTTGATAGATTACATCGGCGCGCGCGCGCGCTTTGAACGATTCTTTCGCGTTTCGGATTTCACGGATTTCACGTGCGCCGTTTATTCCACGCGCGTTATACGCCCGCCGTTTGGTGCTTGTCCGTTTGAAACTATCGCCACGAATTAGTCCAAGGTTTAGCGCAGCGCGAGCAGCGATTTTCATCGCAAAGAACGCGGAAAGTTTGCGCATACATATTTTTCCTGCCGGCGCGGCGGGAGGAACGCCCGACGTGCGTTCGTTACTCGGATAATCTCTCAGATCCATTGAGCGGGATTAAAGGGCTTATCCCTTTGTGCAAACTTAATTCCTTTCCTTTCCTGCGCCCGGTCATATATGCATACGCAGGTAATTCCCTCGCCGTCCTTCTCGGCAGTGCAGCGTCGCCGTATTGCACGACACTTAATCCAAACCGGCAGCTTCTATTTATTCGGATCTCCTGGCAGTTGCGCAATTTCAAGTTTCGCAAGGAAACTTTCAGTAATTTGAGCCGCGGAGAGTAACGTTCCTTATTAATCAGGTAACATTGAAACGTGTGTTCTATACCGTGAAAATTAATATCTAAATTACTTCGTGTCACGTTAAGAGCGAGCTAACACGCCGCGCATCCATCGCGTTCCTTTCGCTCCCTTCTGTCGCGAGTGCATTATTCTCCTCGTTTGCATCGCGATTATTCGTGTCAAGGAGGGGAGTCACCGGCAACGCCGGTACGCCTGTTTATCGTGGAACAGGCGTGTTGTCGTGCAACGACGGCAGATTCGCGTTGTGAGAGCTTGCGAACAATTCTCCATGCAGACATATCTATTGCGACAGAACGGAGCTCTTCGAGGGCGCGCTTTTATCTATCTCCATGGAGAAAGCTCTCGTAAATATCTAAAGACCACAGTGATTTTTCACCAATACGCCGCTCCATTACGCCGATGTCGCAGGCAGCCGCGACAAAGCTCGGCCTCTGCCTTTCTCTCTCTCTCTCTCTTTCTCTCTCTTTCCCCCTGCCACCTGCACCAAGCCGAAAGTGAATTCTCAACGCAACGGATCGATGGGACCGAATCAACAGCCTTTCCGCGTTTCTGCGAACGCAAATAGAATTGATACGGCCACAGCACCCCGGTGTCGTGGCTCCGTTATATTTCGCCTGGAAACGGCTTTCGATTCGGCTCTTTCTCTCTCACCTCCACCGTACGCGCCACCTCGGTTATTCCCAGCGGGGATATAATACGCGAGGGCTTTATTTATGAACACGACGAATTGAGTGGACGTGAGGTGAAACGTTTGGGGGGTGCGCGAAACGTTCGCCCGCTCCGTATTCGCTTTATTCGCGCTTTGCCTGATGTTCGGTTACGATCGCTCTCTCTCTCTCTCTCTCTCTCTCTCTCTCTCTGTCTCTTTCGGCTCGGCTGTGTAGAAACCCGCACGTGTAGAACGGGACCGTCTAGGGACGTATAGTAAAGCCGAAAGAAAAGGGGAGGACTGAAGAGTAAAAGGAAGATATTGGATCCCGCGGTATTCTATCCATTTACCATGTGCGCGCGCGCGCGCGTCCCTGCGACGGCATTCTCACATCGAGGAAATGTGACATTCAAAGCCAAGGCAAATATGGTACGCGAGAAAGAGATGGACGGTGCAGCAGCGGGACGACTCGAAATCTGCGCACGAAATTGCATTGGTGATACGGTATGCACCGCCGAACCGTCGTGTGTCGTTTGCTATCACCTGTTTCCGGGAAGCACATCTACAGCAAAGGCAACTTCGTAATCGAATCTCTGCTCTCGCCGTTGGCGTTCGTGCGAGGCCGAATTAATGATTGCCGTAGGAATGGAAGGAATTTCGATCGGTGCGACCGCACCGATCGCGACTAGATAATCTCAATTTTACATCCGAGTGTTCAAACATGTCGTCTCATTTATCTACGCACCTGGCTACGTGGCTGATAATTTTTAAGTTATCGTACAAAAAAATGTATCGTATAACATTATGTACATTTTATCATAATAAAATTGCCCATTTAAATGAAAATAAATTATTCCTGTATAAATAAATTCATGATTCATTCAAGGTATGAATTTGGGCTGATCCCAGGAAATTAATTCGGTTCATTATGCTTCTTTTATTTGCGCTTTCTCTTTGTGATCAAACGTTACTCGTATAATAAAATAATCTCGACACCCGAGTGCAAATACTCGAAACAATTATTTGATCGTTCGGTTATCTAAACGATCCTAACAATCATGAATGTAACTACACCGCACCAATTAACCGTGGTCGAGCTAACGAACCAGTCATCGTGTAATTCGTTTTCCTCGTGGCGAGCGAGCTATATCATGTGGTGTTAGATCGCTTTCAACCCAAAACTGTACGTTTGCATATCTGATGAAACAATGATTGGTTTCTTCAGAATTCACGTGAGTTTTTACTTACAGAATGCTTCTGTACTTCTTTTTTTCGTTTACAAGTTCCCTAACAAATCTGAGGTCAATATTTGTTCACAAAATTGAGAGGATCAACAATCCTAAACAAACGAATCTCTAAAAAATTTTAGAATATGATAATATTTGCAAAGCAGAATAATTTTAACGTGGTAGGATAAACGATTTCGAAATTTTATTCCTCATGTAAACTCTTCAAGACCGGACTTTATCTTCGGACTTTTAATTTTAGATTCAATTTTAGATACAAAGTTGAGCGTTAAAAAAATTAGGGAAATATTTCTTTCCTATTAGAAATAAACGCTCGTTCATTTGCGTTTATTCTCACCGCGCTGAATATTACTCGCACGCGGCGGAAACTTGGTCGCAGTAGTTAAGGACTGGCGCAAGTCAGACTGGCGCGGCAGTATTAGGGGGGTGCCTCGCGGGGGTGCCTCGCGGAATAATCCGCGGTGAAATCGGTAGCCGTGGATTTTCGGCACGGTCGATTGGATACGGGTGTACCGATAAGAGCCATAATGTATATAGCTTAGAGGACCAGCGTCGGCAGATCGAACTGGAATGGTGTGATCTGCCTGAACAAAATCTAATCCCGCTAGACTGGTATGCGCCCGGCATGAATACACGCATACGTAATTAGGCATTAAAGCAATTAGCATCGAGGTACACTGATTACAACGCCGGGATTATCGAAGGGCTCTTTGCTTCCTCTGGTGTTCGCCGATAGCGATGCCAATAGACTGAATACGATTACTTCAGAAAGCCATAATTGCGATTCCTTGGCTATCACAGGGCGTAACGCGCTAATTCCGTCATCCTATTTGTCCATTATGGATTAATCGAAAAGAGACTGCAGAATGAATGGCAATGGCCTGCGTAAGTTAGCTCCATTCATTCCAACTTTAGTTACAATTTAAATAAACTTATTTCGACATACGCTCAAGTAGTTATGCATATGTTATAGTATTTGCGACTTTAAGAGGACTTAAGGAATGAACTTAATGAACATGAGAGAACAATACATATTTTGGCCTACTTAAATCTAATTAAACCACAACTAAATCGTAACTAAAGCTACCGCACGTAAGCGTACCAGAAAAATTTGATTTATTTTCTGTCTGAAACGCTTTTCTACGTACGTATAGCGCGAAAAAGCAGATATATCTTCCGGTAATTCCTCGAGTCACAGACATTGAAAGGATGAAAAATGGTACCGCGTGCAATCTACCTTGTAAATCGTTGTATCGCGCGTTATTACGCCTCGATCCTATTCGCCGATATTAGTCTTAATAGACGTTTCGCGAGATGCACGAGCTCGTTAACTATCTTGCTCAACGTGTTATCGGAAGTGCCGGATTTTGCACGCGTATAAATCTCCTTTCGCGAGGATTTCTCGCGGGACGAACGAGAATTCCTTCTCCGTTAGATTCGAGTTACGTGCCACCACGCGAGATAATCTTCCGGTGGTACGTAGGGATCGAGTCGCGTTGTACCTTAATCCGCTTCTTTCAGCGCGACTGAATGGATTTGAATTTTCAATTCAGTCTTATCGGTAGCGCAGGTGAATTTTACCAGCGTTTTTTCTTTCCGCGGAATCGCGTTCTCGCTATCGCTTTTTCGACTTCTCCACGCGAGGGAGAAATTTTCGCTCTTTAATCACGAAATGCGTTTGAAGCGACTCTTCGCTAGCGAAATTAGTTAGCAAAGAACTATCCGGATAATTCATTATTCGTATTTTTTACGACTGAATGTTATAAATGAGCATTTTAAACATTTGAAAATATTATAATGTGTTTAATTTTTTTTCTCGCCAAACTAATCAGTAATTTGTTTGGAGTTTCTTTTACTGCGCGCAGTTTTTTTTTCTCACTTTTAGAACTAACCTTCTACTGCGAGAAGAACCGTAAAAGGAACTCTCGGGGATATCCCTGTAGAGTATGTGTTCGCTTTGCCCACGGAACTGCGGGGGCGATAAAGCCTTTGATTATCGGGTAGAAAAAGCGACGGAAGCATGCAGCACGCTGACGTACCGTGAACATCGGCTTGAGAGTTTATTTAATCACGACTGTGTGAAGAAATCTGTTTGGTTGCGGATGCAACAGTCACTAGACTCTCTCAATGTCTTTCGAAACACGTTTCGTTTGCTAATGCTTTTTAAATTTTTATTCAGGTTCTTTCCTGTTTCCCGGAATTTCCTGCAACGTTTTCGGAATTGCGACTCTTTATCTTAAGCGGATGTAGGAGTTAGTTTGTGACATTTCAAGCATAATAATGCAACCAAGAGTAAAAAAATTCTTCCTTTCCCCAGTGAATTTAATAATTAATAGACAGCAATGTCACTGATAATTAAAGAAACATTGATTCTTCATTTAATAAATATCCGGCTTATTAATGAACTATAAAAAGTTATTTCCTTCGCACTTAATATTTTACTTTAAGTATTAACGACGCAAAGTACAATTTACACAGTACATTTACATTTTATGATATAATATATTATCAATGGTTTATGTCTTTCATCCACGTTAGAACGTAACAAAGGGAAACACAAGATGAATAATTCGATGATACACTTTTGAGTGATGATAGCGCAGTGAGCGAAGTAAAGCGTAACGTTGACGTCGAATGGCGTCGCGGGAGCGAGTCAGGAAGTAGAACTTCCGAACAGATTCTCCTGTTACAAATTAACTGCGGATCCTGAAAGTTGGTCTGACTTTTGTCAGGAGAAACGTGCGAGATTCACTCAGACAGACGGGCGCTTTGTTCCGTACCATTTCAATGATGATTGCGTGATTTCATTGTATAACGAATCCGTTGCCGTATAACTTTGCGTGATTCCCAGATGGTTCTTAATTAATCTTTCCTGCTCTTTCGCACGAATTCGTTCTACATAAAGAGCAGGAAGGAGCATGGGCGTGTCATAAAGGAATGCCGTGCTTAATATAAATGTACATGTGTTATCTGAGATCTGCTTTAATTAAATTAAAAAAAAATATGAATGAAGGAGAAGATCGATATTCACAACATTACAATGTGCGCGTAATTTCAATGGATAGTTATTTGGCGAAAATGATGCTGGCCTCATGTTGCAATTAAGAGATTTCTTTAAAGAATTCTGCAAACGCTTACAGAACACGCGTGAGAGGAAAAAGCTAGTATTTTAGAAGCCAAAACACTTATTATGCCGTATTTACATTCGAAAAAGTGATTTCGCAAATGCGCACTGTGCATATTGAAGCGTAATAAGCGACGCTGAAAATTAACCAGCGTGCACGATGCTTGCGCCGGATTCCGCTGACGCCAGTGATGGAACCGCGAGTATACACCGCCGGCGGGATGACATACGTACATTTCCGGATGTGTATGCAATAGGCAACGATTCGTGGAATTGTTAGGCCCGCAGTTACTGTCGCGTGCGGCCGCGAACAATTTAATCTCGCTGGATCGTTTCTAGCGCCGATCGATGGCGGGCGCAAAATTGCCGACGCCAGAGATCCGCCCGCGCCGCCGTCGGATATGGGCGGATACCGGCGCGGCGTCGGCCGTACGTACGTGGCGGCGTTCAACAAAGCGTGCGATCCGCAGACCACAGAGGACGCGGACACGTGGCTCGTTTACGACGGCCCTTTAATCGCGCCGGAACTTCGGTCACGGTTTCCATTTACCAGCTCCTGCCCTGCTACCGGAATCGTGAAATTCCGCGGTCAACAGTCCGCGTTGGCATAACACGTTTACCGCACGGAAAAAACGTTGGCCAACATTTAGTAACACTCTTCGAAACGACATGCACATCCATGTTATTATTACGATATCTCATATATCCTAATCAATTAAAAACCGATGAAAACTGTTCGAGCATCGTTTCAATTTTAGATATATTTAATAATTTTGTATTTTATAATATAGATAAAATTTCCCCTGGAGTAATTTTGAAAATTTCCACATTAATGTTTTTTAAACTTTTAGTATGATTCGCGTTACTGAAATAAATTTTAGTAGATTCCGAAATTTAACATAATATAGACCCGCGAAAATATCTTTTAATGAACTAATTGTGTACTAATTAGCGCCAGTAATATCAATGTATCTGGCACAAGCGAGAGATAAGCAAGAATGGAAAATAAAGATGAATCAAGACAAAGCCGGCAAAGGGATCGTAGAATATGCGGATGACGGATTGAGTTGCTGATGATAGCGGATTTTGTCTCGCTCAGAGAGAAATATAAACGAGCGGCTTAATCATGCGCGCAAGGCGGCAGCGGTACCACGGCTAAAATCCTTCGCGACGGAAGCGAATGAACGTGCAGAAAGAAGCTCGGAATAACCCGGCAACTGGCAGCAGCTTCGGCGCGATGAATCGCCATTCATAAAACAAAAGGAGCGCAATCTCGCTCTTCCGCGGGACATGCGACGACCGACGACGCCGGAAACGCCGCGCGCCGGTCCGGACGACGCCGTTCGTGATCGTCGCTGACCATAAAGAACGGTTTTCGCCAGATATATGCCAGAGCAGCCCTCAAATGAATCTCGGTTTTCGTTTCTCGGTTTTCGTTTCTCGGTTTTCGATCTCGCTGGAGAGAATTTCGGTGGCGGAGCGCTCGGTTAAAGTCAGGCAAAAACGCTCTCGGACCCGTACGGAAATTGAGTACGTCGAAATTTTGCAAACGCTCGCAATCTCCCAGATAAAAACGATACGGAATCGAGACCGATAGGGAACCGCGGGATTTTCATCCATTTAATGCGAGTACGCGGCAGATGTGGCAGTGCGTGTACTCGCGACACGAAAATCAGGCTCGCGCGCGCGCACGACCATGGAACCACGTGTTATTAATGCAACCGGGCATCCTCGGTCGCGGCAGCCGTCAATACTAGTCCGACCGGCGGGATAGTCGGTCGCCCGTCGGCCCCGGCCGGCTCCGGGGATAGTTTCGTCCGACAACGAGGACGATAGATCGATGACGTCAGCGGGATCCGGCTATTTTTAGCCGAGGGAGAGGCAACGCTAGTAGTCTGCGCCGCGGGGCTCCGGTGGGGTGGCGAGAGAGAAGCAGCGGAGGGGTAGAAAGCTGGTGACATCCCCGGCGTGTGCTTCCCTCGACTCATTCATCCTGCTGACCCAAAGAATGGGGAGAGGGCGGTTGGCGAAGGGTCGTGCGGGGGTGAGAGAGAGAGAGAGACGCCTGCGCGGACTTGGCCGATACTTAAGCTCGATGGACCATTAGATTCAGAGAAATTCGGTTTCTCGAAGCGAAGCGGATACTAAGCGACGAGGGAGAAAGAAAGAGAATGAGAGAGTATGCGTGTGTGTGTAAGAGAGAGAGAGAGAACGGTGTGCAGGTGTGTGGTTACTCGCGAACCGATCGATTTATCGAGAGGGTGAATAGCTATAAATAGACTGGCCGCGATTAGCGACGCGCTGGTGGGAGTTATTGATATTGGTATTGATACTGTATTGCGGTTTGGGTCATTGCCTGCTGAAATCGTACACAGAATGAGTAGCGTGTAACTATAGATACAAAATGTTCCACAAGACGCCAAAATGAGAGAAACCAATCACGCTAAGAGCGCATTTGTAATCCAGAGCAAGCGCACCATTGAATGATTTGTCATAATAAAGAGCCAGTTGGCAATCTGCATTTGATCGTTATTCATAATTAAAAATATCTGTATAATATAATATAACAGAGAGATATTGCGTGTGTTTGATATATTTGAAAGTTATGCAATATATTTCACAGTTTCGCATCTAAACTAGAAATTAATCGCCATGGCGATCATTTTGATGCTAATCTCGTCCGACAGTGCTTCGCACTCTGCCGGCTTCCTATCGTTTGTTATTTTATGCTTCTCAATTTATAACAACAGCGGTACCTGATTTTACCGAGTCCTATATATAGAAGTGTCGCTATTGGCAGATAAAAATAAGTATGCCCGTTTCGTGTCGAATAAAATCTCGTTTCCGGGATTTGGAGAATTTTCTCCGATAAATGGAAAGGAAAAAAAAAAGCATTAATTGCTCGATCAAGTCGACGTTGGCACATCCAGTTTCATGTGTCAATTACGACAAGGCAGAAAACTGTCGGTGAAAATCAACGTAGTGATCGACATCTTCGCTCGCACGTAAACAAAGCGGATTTCGACGGATCTCCGCCGGGAGGAATGCTAAACTAGGGAACGAGAACCCTCAGTCGGCCGTTCGCGACAGGTTTTAGATTTTAGGTTCGACTGAGTTATTTGCGAAAACTTTCCGCGGCACGACACCGCGGAGAGCGGAGGAAGAAATTCCAGTAATCTCTCAGAGTGCCTCGCGGGAAATCGCAAGATGAATTTCATGATTGATGTTGATGACGCGCATCCGGCACATCCGTCTTTCCCGAACGAGCGATATCGCGGATACATTTTCGCGCGCGTCTTTCTTTCTCTCTCTTTCTCTCTCTCTCTCTTCCTCCCTCCTCTTCTCGCTTTTTCCCTCTTCGAAAGTTTCTTCGCAACGGAAGAAATCGCGAGGGAAAAGTTTCGGGGTATCGAGAGACGCGCCGCGTGCAGAAGACATCGCCGGTGATCCCCGATCCTATAAATCGCGCGCGCGCGCGGAGCGACGCCGTTCCGGCCGGGATTGTTCGCCGATCAAATGCATTAGGACGGTCTCCGGTGTTGGAATACGTGTCGGTCGCCGACGACGGAAACTGGCTATTGAAATTCCCGCGATAATCGAGGGAAGTTCTATTCCCTGTTTGTTCTGGTACGTTTCAGTAGACTCAGAAATGGTTCATCTATCCTGCATTCCAGTGAGAGACCGTGAGAGAGATTGGATGGATGGCTTTATGCGGACGGCTTCGCTACAAATGGACTGGCGATTTTACATGTAATTTGGAATGCTTGTTTTCGACGGAAAGCACGGAAATTAAATTACCAATGTTGTTAAAAAGCTATTTTTTTTGTGCGACACATTTCTTTTTACTCCTGAGCTACATCGACATAAAGAAACACTTGGAGTTAATAGAGAAATAATCATCATGTTATAAATGTATCAATGTAATAAATAAAATCTTGTGAAATCTTTTTAGAATTGAAGAATTAAGGACTAGCATTTAAATATTATGAAGAATGCACTTGTCGAGAAATTCCCTTAATCCAGCTTAGTATTGTGGTCTATACAATTATCGTGATAATAACGTACATGAAAGTAATACGAGTGGGACGAGATAGATTAATGACACTTTGGAGAAGTAAGAAATACATGGGACAATGTTGGAAGCTACGGTTAAGAAGCAAGCGTGGACTGGTTTTTGCCGTAATAAAAGTTTTTATGACGACGTACACTTGTACGAATTCACGAAGGAGAAGAATATCGTCATTTGTCTGGGCGTACTTACATGAAGGAAACGCGATAGCCGTTCTTGTTATCCACATCTACAAACGTACCCACCGCACAATCGCATTCCGCGCTTTAATCGCAGCCGTTCGTTACACGCTAAGGACAGGCAATTCGGGATATCTACGGAAAAACTATTTGACATTTAACTGAAACATTATTGCACGCCATAAAGCTTTCAGTCACCTGATGTGAATATTTAAAAGATGCTAACGATGTTATAGACTTTAAAGTCGTGTGAAAGATTTTTGCGAGCATAAGAAGAATATTTATATCTAGCTTTTATTCGGAATAATATAATTTCTTTTAACTATAAAGATTATCTCCCAATTTTCAATTTGAACTATATTGTTGGAATAATTTTGTAACTCAAAGTGTCCTGTATTCAAAGCGCTCTTCAATAAATTTTTTGCGGAAAATATTATTTTTGTAAATATTGTCTTATCCTCACACATCCTAGACTAGCTTAAACTCTTAAAAGAGTTTAAGAGCAAAATTAGAATTTTCCATTCGTAATTCCATTCGATCGCTTTTCCATTAGTAATAGACGAGAAAATTGGAAATGGAAAATGAAGAAATTAATGGGCGGCGATCCACTAGACCGATGTTACGCTATACGTACAACGAAAAATATCGTGTTACGTACGGCGAGTTAATTGCGTTGAAATTTCACGCGTTTAAAGTGTGATCGATTGTATCGACACTCAATTAGGCAACAACCGCGCTGGTTGCAAATGAAAGAAGCGAAATTGCTGCCGGTCGGGTGAGCAGCGCCGGTTACGAAGGACGGTTACGGCAAAATCGTAGGGTAGTTCGAGGGCGGTACGGTAATCGGACAACTGCAGCGACGTGAGAGCATTTGACGCCAGGACCCATTACGGAAAATTGAACGATGTTGACTATGTTGACGGGCCGATCGAAGCCCGGGTGACACCGCGATCTTCCGAGTTGGAATTGCCGATCGGCCGAGTTCGAAATGGTTTGCTTTCGGCGGTCAGCCGCTTCTGGTTGATGGACGCACCGACGCGCGAGACGATGAGTGTATGTGTGTCCCCGATGACGGACACTCGTGAACCGGCAGCATAATTCCGGGAAAGGGACTTGAATAAGGCGTGACGCTTACTGACCGATCCCGAACCTATCTCTCATCTTTCGATATTCCATACATGATTTTGATCCTCTTTGGTCAAAAGCAGTCGCGTGATGAAAGATAAATGTCAACGCATCTCTCATCGATCGAGAAGGTATTGAGGGGACGGTATATTTTGACATAATAGTCAATTATTTTATTATAATTAAAGATAATTCTTTTCCTTTGTCTGGGATTATTAGATTTGCTAGTCAGGTGTAAAAAAATTTTTTTTAATTATAAAAAATACAGATTTCTGTAATCTATAATTACGTAGATGCAAGAAAATTTGCTTTCTTAATTTTTTTTATTGGATAGCTAAAGCTATATGGATAAATTATCCAGTTGCTTTTTCTATCTCCGTATTTGTATATTTTGATAGTTCTAGATTTCAAGCGTATTCAATTTCATTGATTATTGTGCTGGCGAATTCAACTTTTTTCCACTGTCTGTGTTATCAGGTTTTTGCTTTAATCAGACAAAACCAGCACTATTCACTGAGTATTAAATGGTAAAGAATTCGTTTATCGAAAAAAGTGGATTAGTCTGATTTGAATTTACAGCAACGGACCGTTATTTTTTTTTTTCAAACAAACATATTAAAACTGATATTATTTTTCTATAACATGTACTAGAACAAACTGGGTTTTTCTTTTTTTTTAAAGAAAGTTATATATTTCTATTAATATATAACATTCGAATTAATAGACATATTGAATATAAACATGAGTTAAAATACAACCGCAGAAGAAAAAAAGCTTCATATAATATCTTATTGATTGTAAGATATTTTATTGGGGGAAACGTGTAAGACATGTACACTAATATGAATTTATGGAGGCACAGTTCTATACTGATTAAATCAGCACGTCTGACCGCTTTAATTATGACCTACGTGCCTTATCAGGTAGAATGGTTTCATCGAATAGTTCTTTCCGGTCGCGTACTGGCACTTTATGCGAGAACCGTCGCGTGTGGTCCGCGGAAATCTCTCTTCTTGCCGGTGGTCTCCTCGTTAGGCGGGCGGAAAAGCGTTCAAAGTACAAAGCTGGCAATCACTGCAATTTCTCGCATTGTATGCCCGGAGATGCAGCTACGTGAGGAAAATCATTGTTTGCGATTCAATACGGCGGAGAGGGTGGAACGGAGAACGTGAACTGGCGCGCATTCATGAAGGGAGCCGCCGAAGAGATTGCGAGCAATAATTTAGAAGACAGGAAATGGCGTGCTTTAAAGGAGCGATATCGGGAGGCGCAACATGGAGCGCGCGAGTTTCTCGCCTAGCGGAAACTAAGCGAATTCAATCGCGGGATGATGAATTTTTCGCGGGATTACCGCGGCGCTCAATTACCGTATACGACTGCAGCCTCTTCCCTCGATAAAAAAAAATTGCGACCCCGCCGACAGCCGTGCAATCTTATATAGGATATCCCTCGGAGGATAGCGAATGTTTACGAAGAAGTACGCCGGAAAAATGTGTCGTCAGTATATACATAGGATATTGACTTTTTCTCGTGATGCTTCACTATATGTAAGTTTATACCAAATTCTTTGGAAGGCAAGAGAGGAAAAAAAGAGGGACAAAAAAAAGAGAGAGAGACTCTCCATCGAGGGAATCAGGGCGAAATATGATTGGGGAACGGCAGCCGTTCCTTCCGCGACGCTGCTCGATAAATCATGCGTCTATCTCACGTGTCTATACAGAATACACAGAATATACATAAAAACAGAATCGCAGGTGCGAATTTTTACCGTGATAACGCGCAAGATCGTGCGTCGCATCTGTATTGCTATTCGCAATTTGCCAGAAACACAGCTGCAAAAACTTGTTTCGCGTTCCAACGAGGAGAGGTGAGAGTGCATCGTCCCTCGCCGATTCGCCCTCGGTGGTGGCGAGTCCTTCGACGGCGCGGCCGTAAAGTGGAACAATTTCCATCGGTAAGGACATTGCACCCGATAGTGCGGCTGCAACGCCGCACTGCGCGGCGCAACGAAGCGATAGGGCTGAAGGGGTTGGGAGAATTGCAGGGGGAGGAAAAGGGGGTTGGTCCATCAGTTTGCCACAGCGGGTGGATATTAACCCGACGCCGTTACGATAGTGCGTAATGCACCGTGGTCGTAATGAGACCCGCATTACGCAGTAAAGTTTCTTGTGGATACCTTAACTTTTTATCGACGAGATATTATTTATTCGCTTAGTGAATTAATAATTTATTAGTTTCCTTTTTTCTATTTTCGCGATTCGCGATATATCAAACGAAAAATTTCATTATGTGATAAAATAAACTTGCACAAAAACGCACGAAGCTAATGGCAAAGTTGATTTTGTGGCAAAGTTGGAGTCATTTGTCAAATAATGTCGACTGTCATCTCTCTTGGAGGTAAAAAAATTTTTTTTATTTAATAATTACCAACATTTTCAACGTTGACGTTCGAATTTGCCTCGTCAAACGAGAGTACGTAGAGTACTGTAGCCTGTGAGTGTGAGTAAAAGGAGTCAGCGAAAAATCGAGAATCGATATAGCGCAGCAAGTTTAATCGCCAGTAGAACGAGTCTCTTTCCAGCATCATCGTGCTAACCGCAACTTCGGCATGAACGGGGAACATCATAGTCGACAATTTCCTCCTCGTTACCCGCAAGGGTACAGAAATCTTAATCAAGCAAAAAGGAGCAGAAAAGAGAGAAAGAGAGAGAGAGAGGGGGGGTAGAAGAGAAAATAGCAGAGTGAGAACGGTTAACGGCAATTTCTGTTTCAGTATTACCTATGCAGATACATTTAAACGTCCCATCCCCACAGGATCACAGTGAATTTCCCTCACGACCGATTGGAGATACAGCAATGCAGCGGGATAGCACGGATGAAGGTGGAAATTCAGAGATTGGGATACGCGTGAGTTGATCGGTGCATTTCATTCGTCGAAATCAAATTTAGGGATTTTCCTTGCCGCCTTTACGCTCGAAAGTACGAAGCGGAGGGAGAAAAGAGAAAGCGAGAGATGAAGAGAGTTGAGGGGTCACACGGTTGGGGGAAACCGGAAGGCATCTCGCCGACATGTCCTTCAGCGCGATTGGTTACGTCGGAATGGCCATATTGCGACTTTTACATACGGCCACAAAGAAGGGATAATGCAAAAGCAATTTCTTTCAAAAGAAATAACGTGGAACGAAGCTTGATCGAGTAGCATCCTACGTGATGCTCTTATCCCCGCGCCTCTGCATAGAAATCGAAGATCAAGTGGTAGCCTACCTTCTGAGATTTATGCACGTCATATCGGAGCGGAATGCGCAAGAAATCGAGGGTTTATCGAGCTCGAGTTAAGGATTCACGTCAATAAGCATTTCTTTAAGCAATAAGTATTTTAACAGTTTCTCGGCGACATGACACCGAGATTTTCTAATAATTAAATATACTAACAATTATTAATTTTTATATATGTATATGAAAATAAAAATATGTATAATGATCCTAAAACGAAATTGACAAACCTATTTCAATATTTTAATATAATTTAATGTATGAGAGAGAGAGAGAGAGACTAGATGCGTGAGTGCAAAATGCATTTTAAAAGGACGCATAAAAACGGGGCATATAGACAACGTTAAAACGCGGAAACAAATGTCTAAGAAATGAAAATAGGAGCGTAATCCTGTTTTCATAAGTCTTTTTCAGGGGAGCCGTGAGAAAAAAAAGGAAACCGTGCAATCCGTGGCGGATTCTCCGGAGATCCGTTCGTCGATGACTACATCGATGGGAATTCCCGGTTGGTCCACGGGAAGATGTATCCCAGAACATCTCCGCTCTCGAGATTTGGAATCTCGATGGAGATTTGGAACTCGCCAGGCTTCGATTTTTCGCGACGATAATGCGACGCTACGTTCCGGACAAGTATCTTTTGGAGATGCTGCGCGCCAGATGGCTAAGGGTTTTTTCGCGAAAACGTCCCAAATAAAATATCACGGCAATCCCTTATAAACGAAAAGTCCTTCGCAACCACAGCAAGAACTTTTGCAGACACGTCACTGCAGTTCGCACTTTTTCATTTAACTCCGTAAAATTTATCTAAATTTGTATGAAATTGTCGTCACAGTTCTTTCAGATATTAACTTGCATGAGTTCTTTTACGGAAGTTACTACGCAAAGTTTTCAAAACTATAATAATACATCATTACTGACGTTGAGGATATTAATCTTAAGAATAAAAAAAAGAACAATCAGTGGAATTCTCTAATCGGACGTGATTTCTGTGCAGATGATTGAATTGAAGGACTTCTCGCAAAAGTTGAAAGAGAAAAGTTGTCGCAATCAGTTTGAAACGACTGTATTTTATAAAAAGTTTTATGATGTTTCTAAAAATATCATATGAAATGCTGCCATAATGGAATATATCTTATGGGAAAACATTCGTTGAAGCCTTTTTATACGCGTACTTTTCTGAATCAAGTTTCAAAACTTTTCCGATGCATTATTATACCCCGACCAGTGCAGATACGAACGTTGCTGATATCACAACGGAATGAAAAAATAAAACATTCCATTATCACTATTATGAAGAACGAATGTCAAATTAGATAATCCTACAAATCATTGTTTTGCAAATTTTTTAAATTAAGATGTTTTTACATTTCAAAGAAATTCACTTCATCTTCCTAATATTTTTGTTACTTTTAAATCTATTAGTTAAATAGATAAATTTATACGAATTATGAAAAAAATCTATTTTTATTCTACACTCCATTTATCTTTGTATTATTTGGGATTTCTTTCTGCTTCGTAATTTAGAAAAGCGCGATTTGGGAAACGCTGTTTTACAGACGTTTGACGGACGTGCGGATGATAATTATAATCCGAGGATTTACTCATATTTGTTTCGCGGATAAAATCGCGGCGCGTCTGTAATCGCGCTCATTATACCGGCAATAAAAACAACATATGTCATCGGTCGTTGCGATATCGTGGGTGGAAATAATCATAATGACACTACAGAGAGCCATGTGTGACACGATTGCAGCAATTTTCAGCTGATTTAATCGGACATTCCGTTTGATGTATGCACATATGTATGCGTAAATGCTCGCATGACATGGTTTCTGTAACAGCCTTTACGATCATACATTTATTATAGTTATGTATATTTACGAATTATATATATATATATATATGTACATATAACACATACACACACATACACATATATATATATAATATATAATATACATATAAAAATCTGTTTCGGAAAAAAGTTACAACTTTTGTGATGTATATCTGGATACGAACTTCGGTTTCGAGTGAAGGGAGGGAATTTCCGGAAATCTCGACAAGGCAGGGCCATGATATTATCGTAGCTGATCTCTAATCCCAAGAGGGAGATATATCTCGAAATATTCGCTTGTCGATCGAGCTTGGTTGAATCCACGTCGTAGTTATGCTTTCAATGAAAATTTGTCCATTTGACATAGCTGCAGCTTTTTGTCATGTGATATCAAAAGTATTGTACATACATATCGTGGTTTACTAAATCACGAATATGCAAAGAAATAATGTAGAAATTATATATTCGTTTACTCTGATATTGTTATTGTATTTTTATTTATTTTATCATTAAATAGGGTTTTCGATTATGGGAATATATACTTTGAATAGCTTTAATGAAAAGATATACGAATAATAATATTAATTAATTATCCGTGATTCTCGATAAATTTCAATCAGTACGTAAGAAAATATTTAATTAACAAAGTAATGGCTGAAGTTCTAAAGCATTAAAAATTAGTGGATAATAAAGGCTCGTTACATGCTAATGAAAAATATAAAGCTTAAGTGGCCACGTTTAAAAACGAGCAAAAAAGAAATTAATATAATTAGAATTAAAAAATATAATAGTATAATTATTAAAAAAACGTTCAGGAGAGCACTTTAAAAAATTTACTTCATTAAATCATTCTCAATCAAGTTTCAATACTGAAACATCTGATCCGATCAATTCTGTTCCAATCTTGCTATGTCCTATATTTTAAGTATATTTTTCGAGTTTTATGTTTTTTTAACAAAGACAGATGGAACATTCATTTTATACGAAAAAATATTAAAACATTCTGTTATAGTTACTGTTTGTGCTGTTTTAAATATCTAGAATTAAGTTGACGTAGGAAATAACGGAGAAATACATTTATCGCATGTATTTCGTTTATATTCGAGAAATATGCTGACAGTTGCACGTACGTAGAAATCGCCATGTCGCCAAGTATTTTATATTTGCGCAAAGTACCAACGCGCTCATTTTTAAGTGCGTCTCGAGTGGGGCAACGCGATCGTTTCGATGGAAATTTTTGAGTGAAAACTGCCATGAAAGGACGACGTTACTGAGCTTGGTCTGTGTAAAGACGTCGTCAACGCGAAAACAAGAGGCGTTTACTCGTTCTCCGTAAAACTCCTTTCTCAAGACAAACTTCAATCTTTTCAACTACACGCGGAATCGTTCTTCGCAGTCGCGCAATAAACGGTACATCGAAATAAATCCGAAATATAACTCGGTTTCTCGTCGACGCATCATTTTACTGTACTAGAATTTTCATCTGTGCCGCCAACATTCCTATAAATATTTCTCCTCTTGCTGAACCGATCGTGGAATTGTGAAGAGTACCGTCGGCGATTTGTTAAAAAATTCATTGACGCACGAAGTCGTTTGACTCGAACAAGCGGTACGATTTAAAGATTTGTATGCACATCAATAATAAACTAAATTCAGAAATTGCAGCGTGGTCATGAAATTATCATTGAAAAAAATTCTGGTTAAAAATGAATGAATCAGAAAAATCTTGTAGGATTGTAAGATCAAATATTCTGATTATTATAATAGAAATTCTGGCTATTATAAGTTATAAGGTATAGAGTTCTATTACAATAATAACCAGAATTTATACGTAACAAGATTTTCTGATTCATCCGTTTTTAAACAAAATTTTTTTCAGTGTAGATATTCGTCACTACTACTGCCAATGCATACTAATGTCTGACCAGTGCATGAGAGTCGCTACTTCTGCAGTGGAAACATTTGAGTCAGTCACTTGTTGCCAAAGCTGCTATTTCACCGATGTATTATTCAAGTACCGGCAATTCACACGTACGAAAAAAATCATCTGTGACATTTTATCATCATTCTTTCTCATCGATAAAATGCGCGTCTTTCGCAGTTTATTTTAAATCGCCATGTAACTTAATGCATTTATGGAATTAAAGCGAACGTATTTCAATACATAACACTTGTACGATTTGTTCTCCATATGCAGCATAAATTTCTGTATACATTTGCTTACCGAAGCTTCACTTGTACAGTATTCAAACATCGAACAAAGCAATAACATTATACATATGTTATACTGTGGTTATTATTGTCTCGAATATTAAAGCAATTTCAGTTTGTGATAGAACTTAAATGAAAATTAATGTTTGCATTACTGATCGATATTAATTTACATAATTATAAAATCATTATTGACAATCTAGTCATATAAATCCTAAATAATCTTTCGACTTTAATTTTAATAATACGGACTTTTGATAAATCATCAAATCTTTTCTTACCTAAATATAAAAAATTACTAGGTATATCAAATTAAAAATAATAAAAAATGAAGGATTCTTTATGAGTTATGTAATGTACAGCTACAATTATGTATTCAAGATGAATTTAATTTATAATAATCATATAATTGTGCACTATTTAAATTGATCATAGTCGAAAAAGATTCAGATGCTTTATTTATGAAGCGTATTATAAAATTCATATTAACAGGAAAAATGAGATAAAATAAATTTAGCAATTGTTGTGAAATAATGCAATGATTCTCTCTCTCTCTCTCTCTCTCTCTTTATGCTAATTATTCAGATATATAAAATTTCCAAACATTTCGCAATGTATGATTTAAAATAATATTCACTATTACTTTCCTGATTATACACCAATGACGAACCGTGTTGTATGTTTGAAAAAAGACGGCGTAAGTAAGACATGTCATATTTCACGCGCGGAGAAACTTGATCAAGTATTGCAAACGTGCATTTACACGAAAGTGTCGTCGCAGACGCTGTAATCTAATAATTCAGGATGGCAGGTCCCGCCACGGCAGAAATTGCAATTTAATCCAATCCGCGGGAGTCTAAGTGGTAATTTCAAATCTAAATGCGCCGTCTATTTCGCCGTCGTCGTGAGCTAGTCGCCAGACCAAAATAGAACGTGTACTGATACGCGATAGTTTTTCAATCCCCGCCATCTCGTTTAATTGAAAACGGCGAATTTTCAACGAGAATTTTAATAATACCCTACACTACTGCAATTCTTATATACTTCCGCTAAGTTAAAAAAAAATAATTTTTAAAATATAGAGCACATCTTGATTGCGCTGCGAAAAGAAGAATTTGCAAGACGATAACATTTGCTGTAATCAACGCAGGCATTGCTATTTACAATTAGTAATATTTTTTTATAAAAATGTCAAACGTTTTTCAATTTTTATTTAATAGCATAAAAATATGTACGTAAATATATACATGTATAAAAATGGATAATTAAAAATCGATAAAACTGTTATTGAGAATGCAAATTGAATTGATTTGAAATTTTAAGGATTTCAAAATACGTGTATTTATATTGGATATTACTCGTTCTTTTATAATAACGAATATTATACAATATACGTGAATGATATAATAAAAACTAAATAGCGCTGCGTGTCAAAAAGAGGTGACTGCTACAATCTGCAATTTTATGAAATGAAAATGCAAATGAAAGGCACCAAGGTTCTTTTTAATTAAAGAGCTACCGATGTCTTTGCATCGTTTTAACCCGCATCACGCGGGTAAAAGCAATCCTCTATTCATAAGATAGCGGTTACGAAACCGTCTTTAAAAAGTATATTCCTTCTTTTTATACCTTATACGCGTAGTTTTACGGTGACAATTTTGAAAGACTATAAAGCTATTTTAATATTTGTCACAAAATAAAGAAAACTTGTCATCCTAAATATCATATTGCGCGATAGTTCGAACTATATATTTAATGTTAATATATTGTCATTAGAACATCGTCTTAAATTTTCATTGTGAGAAAATATGAGAACGCTGTGATAACTTTGATCATTAAGTTGGGTGCAGTCGTTCAGAACATACTTTTAGATATAATTCCAAGTTGAGACGTGTAAGGGAAAGATTTATGTGACACAATATCTTTCTATGTTCCAAGAGAGAGAGAAAGGGGGAGAGAGAGAGGAAAGATAAGATCATACTCATATTATATCACGTAGCGAACTGAGGGATCGTTGTTCACTGTCAAAGGATTCCAGAAATTTAATTAATTTCTCAGAAGTAGACCACTCGTTCAACAATTCGACTAAATCATTTTTATTCGCGAAGATGTCAAAAGATCAACGTATAATTTTATATATTATAAATTTAAATATAGTTATTAGAAAGAAATATTTCTATTAAAATTAAAAATTAAACTAAGACATTTATAAAATATTACAGTAAAGTTATGTGTTATAAAAAATATGAAATTAAATAAAAAATTTAATTAAAAATTAATTAAATTATAAAATATTGTACTATACTCGATTTTAAAATATATAAAAGAGAATTTCGCGAAAATTTGAGAAACGATAATTTTGTGTTTAATTCGTGTAATTCGATAACTTGCAAGATGCGTATATATATATTTTGTCTTCGAATTAGTTAATTAAACGAGAATTAACATTGGGGTAAAGTAGGCGGGCTGCTCAAACTGTATATCACGTAAACGTAGAGCACGAAAACTGCGGCAAACGTAGCCAATGTAAATACGGCTGTTTGGTATCCTACAAACGAAGAGAAAATACTCCGGTAAGGCGGAGGGTTGCATCGTGGTTACAGTGTTTAGCGAATCAGTGTAATTACGAAAACATGTATCATTTTAATATAAATTCTCTATTAATAAATACGTAGCAATTCGTATTAATTCCTCGTGAGGAAAATGAGAAGGATATTCGATATCTTATGTAAAAATTACCTGTTCGCTTATGAGAGAAATATGTTTCTTTGATGTGCGAATAATTTTGTTTTCGATCGTGATATATCTGTTGATGACAAAACGTTCCGAAATTGATGTTCATAATCTCACTTTCGTTTTTCTCCTCGTCAAACTCAGATCTTCCATCGATAGCTACTTCCGCCAAACTATCCTCTCGCGTTCCCTCGTTGGTCGCAGTCTGTAACGAGGAGTTTTCCACACCATCTGGCATTTCTGATTTTATCACCTTAGAATCGACAATCTGATACTTGATCGACTCTATAGAAACATATGGAATATTTCAGACGAGTCACTCTTTTCTCATCCAATACCAAGTCAATCATAATTAATTGCGTGTAATTAAAAATTTATTGATCGCTGAAGATATTATATTCGATTTTTCAAAGTTTACGTTTCTACTGCACATGATTAAATTTTTACTTGAGCCATCATATCCTTGATAGATATTTAATTGTTTACGCTTTCTTTTCTCACAATTTTCAAAACGCGATTTCAAGGAATTTAACAGTTGTTTTGAGAAAACTCTCGCATTAACAAAAGTAATGTGTATTTAATAGATATCTCAATTTTGCTTTCTAATTCAGCTTTCTTCAAAGCTGCGGTCGATAAATATTCGAAATCAGTAGCAGGACGACCGCGATTTACCCGCATAAATACAGGGAAATTTCGATTTAGGAATCCCGCCTCGGATTTACCTTCGTCGTCCATCATGCCGGCAATCAGGACAATCGGATCGGGACAATCAGGGTCGTCAATGTGCGCTTTTTCGTGAGGAAGCTGTTTGATAGTATCGCGTCGTACGAAATCACATCGCCGACTTAGCTTGATTTCATCGCGATATAATGGCGTGGTAGACGACGAAAAGTTTGTTCAGGACGGCTTCGGTAAGCGAGTACGTCCTCCCTCGTTTCTTTCTTCCCTCTTTCTCTCTCTCTCTCACTAGAGCAGAGGCTCCAGGACGGGGGAGTGACCCAGAATTGGGATGCCCTTAATTACTTGGGTAGTTGGCAAATTTACCCTTGCGACTCGTCGCACTCCCCTCTAATCCGCCGTTAAGTGGAGAGGTATTTCTTTCGTATCTACTTGTTTTTGCGAGGGCTCGGAACCAGCTGGAATCGGCTTCACGTGCATCGAATCGGCTTCGGACGAGGATGTAATTAGGAACGCGGAGAAAATAAAACAATATGTTGTCTGAGAAGTATCGAGAAGACTGATGTAAGATGAAAAAGAGACTTTCGGGAGCAAAGATACGGGAGTAAAGTAAGAAACCGACGTAATCTAAATATACGTTTCAATTAGGAAATCAATATATACTTAACTACGAACTGTATTATTGTTGGTTTACTATCTAGGATGAGGAATCAGAAATAGAATGTATAAATATCTCTTTTAGACAAAGATATGGAAAAATGTATGCAGAACACTTGGAACAAACAGATGGAATTTTAAATACCTCTCTCGTTTAAAAATTTTTCATGTAAAGTAAATAAAATAATATATTTTAATTTGCTTGTTTAAATTTCTCTGTTAAATCTAAAATTATTTCGTAATGACATTAATGACCATCCCTGGCTCTTTTTTATTTTAGCTGTTACACGTAAAAGATAGAAATAATAAGCATATAGTTTCATTAAAACGAACATAGATAATTTTAATAACTTTGTATAAATCGTATAATTTTGAAAATAATATTAATGAACAAAAAAAATCGTGTTTTTCTCTGTATATTTTTCTGTGCCTTCAAATTAAAAGAGAATTATTTAACTGTTCTAATAATTTTATGATGATCATATAATACTAATAAAGAATGTTTTCATTTGCAAAGTTAAATTGCATTTAACTAGAGATACATGTAAAATATCACGGATTGATCAAAGATCAATTTGTTTTAATATTTATTATAAAAAATTTGATGATACATATATCTTCGAAAATATAAAAATAAATAAATATTAACAAAAACCACTAAATTGTAATTAAGTAAATTGTCGAAACTAAATTACACGAAATAAATTGATTAAGTAAAGTTATCCAAGATTGGAAAAGCTTCTATCGTTCATTATGTCGAAGAGCCTTACTTGGCTGCCGCGGGCTATCGAAGCGGAGAGAATACTAAATTAGCGTTAAACGTTAATTTTCGCTTCGGCTTTTTGTCCGGAAGTTTTAGATCACGTCTTGACTCTCGCGGAATTCCGAATCTGGGATTTCCCGAGGCGCGCGTTGACTCTCGGCTCTCGTTTCTTGACCGTCAACGAACAATCCTGGAACATCACTTTGTCGAGTCTGGACAAGTATCTCGGGGACTGTCGTCCTCGCTTACGGGATTTCACCGGGATCTTTTTGCGCAACTGCGACCGGTTCCTCGAGAGTAGTTGCTCGCCCGTTCGGATATTTATTTCCGGATGCGTGACGCGCTATGTTATCAGGATTTTCGGCCAAATCTGGGGCCGCGACAGTGTCTGATGGAACTGTCGTCGTTTCACTAATCTCTTTTCGATCAGTCGTCTCCCCTTGTTTATGTGGGTTTCCTAAGCCCATGGTAAAATCATAGCTGTAGGTACATTTTGATTCGCACTGGGATCGTGTGGAATAATATTTTTACATCGATAAGTATTATTTGATTCAAGATATCACGAAACCAAGTCGGAATGAACTGTACCTGCAGTGCGTTCGGTCTCGAGCTGTCTAGCTTTTAGAAACGCATCTCTTTTGCAATTATCTTCTTTGGTGCATCCAATAATAGGCATTGTTTATTGAATTAATTTAAAAAATATATTGTCTAAAGTAATAAGATATTTATATAAAAATAAGTATATATCGAGAAATAAAAGATATAATTATTTTATAAAATGCTAATCTTTATACAATTTATTCTTTATAATCATGTGTGTATTTTAAATATAGATATAAAATATTTGATTACTCACACACACAAATTTATAGCTTATTTAAAAAGAGTAAAACTGCAGCTATTTGTTATCTTGAGGTAAAATTTCGTCCTAGGAAAATTTTATATTGATTAAATTATTGTATTTATTATATGTTATTGATTAATAAACTATTCATTTTTAAATCTGTTCGTTTTTACAAAATACCTTTTTTGTGTTTTTTTTCGAATTTGTCGATTCTTCGATATTTCTACAACTTTCGTGATAATTGCAGCCTTTTGGAAGCTTTTTAACTTTCTTTTTGACAGTCTTTAATTAATGAAAATAAAAATAAATGAGTAAGTAAGCAATAAAAAGCAATAAAAACAAAAAACTAATAAAATTAGTAAAGGATAAGTGAAAAGGGAGTAAATTTGAAAGTTCTAAATAATTAATGATTATTAATTATTAATCAATACAATGTTAACCTATTCATCGTTAACCTTGCGTTGAACCTTCAAAGTCCTTTTTACTTGTCATTTGTTAATTTTATTACCGAGAGTCCCTTACGAGAGTTATTTATGGATTTATAAATAATAAAAGTAATGTAGTGAAATATATATGCCTTACGTATCTTTTCAAAGTAAATATATTTAAGTTAAGCCATATTCTCTCTCATGAGATTAACTGAGCTTATGAAAACAGAAAGGATAATGAAACTCTAATCTGTAATAATATAATAAAGCAGAATTTGTGAAAGTTACAACCTGTATTTCACATTCTATTAACTTTTAGAATAAATATTATATAATGTAAATAAAACCACACAGAGTTTTTTAATTATTATAATGTGAACTGCAAAAAACATACTCTAATCTATTACAAATTTTGAACAATTTAAATAATTGTAATTTTGAATTAAAAATAAAAAGGGAAATGTATTCAGAATAGTTGAAACAAAAAATGCAATTTGAGATTAAAGATTTAATGAAAAAATAGAAAAGGAAAGAATAAAAATAGGAATGCTATTGTTGAGCTAGGAAGACTTCGATTAAACGTCAGGGAAATCAGTCGCGCGTTTTTTTTATCACGTTCAAGTGAAAGAGGGACGTCACTGGGAGAGATTTCGATCGTTACGCACGATTAATGTCGGATCTTCAGTCAAGGCGGAATTGCGGCAGCAAGGATCGCAAGCAAAACTCTCGAGTACGTCCTTAGCGTGTACTTCGGACGAAACGGGTCCCGACGTAGGTGAGGGTCCTCCGGTCGTTTCACGGTTCGTCTCTTTCCGTTCCGTCATTCCGAATGCGCGATTTTTATCCTAAAAGCGGCCCCGGCGCCTTCAAATCCGACAACCTCTTTTGCGGGAAGATCGAAAAGTTTCGAGGGGGTCGCGCACATTTCACGTTTTATCCGTGATAAAAACGCACATGCGGAATAATATTTTAAAAGGGAGCTTCGCGTATAGTTTCAGTGATAGATGTGACATTTTCGTTGTAATTATATATATATATATATATGACAGTTGTACTTACTTAAGAATTGATCGCAGATTAAATTCAATCAATGATATATGATAAGAAGCAGTTAATTCATACGACAATTGATTGTAATTTTCAACGTTGATAATTTAGAATTATGTCCAAAAAAAGTGTGATAAATTTTGAGACTAAAACTTTGACGATTTGTAAAAATACAATCTGGACGTTTGTCTTTTGATTAATTTTTGTTTTCGTAAATCACGACAAACTTCAGTTAGATATTTCATAGATATATACGATGATTTGCATCTACGACGACTATGATTCTCCGATTTTGAGAGTTATTAATACTAATATGAATACCACATTTAATTTAAACATGAGATAGAAATTAGAGTGCGACGTTTAATGCTAATTGTGCGGACAGACTACACGTTGGTCTATGGAGAGATGCCATCGAAACGTAACACTGCTGCAATTTGTATAATGAATGAACTGCGAACTTTCTGCTTTCGTGTCGTATAATAGAAAGTTACTGTAATCTCACTCCATTCATTAATTAATGCGATTTGATTTGCGTTCGCATTTGCGTTTGCGAATGTTCAAAGTTAACGATTTGCAGCTTTGTGCACATAGGATGTAATCAATCGAAGCCACGGCGCAATACTGCGATGATCGAAACTGCCATCGGCCAATGTAAAATACACGCCCACCCATTGCGCGACCGCAATCGATTAATCGTTAATTAATTAACTATTACCATTTCGACCACTCGAACGGAATAATGCGTGAGATAACCGTCACGGTTTTGCGCCTGCAAACGAAATTCGATCGGCCATTCTTGCGAATTTCGGCCAAATTTAACAGTACAAATGCAGCATCAATTTGTCTAGAAGAATATTGTTATTACGGTAATATGATTAACAAGTTTTGATTAACAACATATCTCACACACCGAATAACAGTGAAATAAGGTATCTATATAATTATTATGCATATTCCAACAATGAGGCGGAATGCATATGAGGATGAATTTGACGTAACTTCCATCAGACTGACGCTAATCATATTAATACTTATAACGATTGAGCGTACATTCAAAAGCCAGCACAGGTCACTTGCTCGTACAATATGCATCAATTATCTTTAACGAAATAATAATAATTGCTCGTTTCATTACAATTAGTAAATTATACTTCAGAGAAATTACATCTCGTTTCAGAAATAATAGCGGAATCTTGTAATCGTTCCCGTAAGAAAAGGTCACGTAGAACATTGAAACGCTGATGAAATTGCATGCTATACAATATCCAGCTTTTATTTTAATAAGTTGGAATAATTAATGTCTTATCTCATTTATAAATATATTTCCTGAAAATCATTTTACAATGGAAATTACTCTGTTACGTTTTATGAACCGTGCCGTTCTTTCATTAGCCGTACATAGGACGGTTGTTCTCTATCAAAGAAAAGGTTAATGTACCCATTCATTTAGCTGAAAGCTCTGCGAACGCCGATATTCTCTCCGCGCGGTCTCGTTAATATTATTAAAAAAAGAGAAAATAAAATAGCAATTGTTCGGACCGTCACTAAGCCTACCATATTATATAAAATAATTTACATAAACGGTATTCGTTAGACCTCTATAAATATATGCATTAAATTGAAACTTTCACAAATTTCAAAACATAAGATAATTATTCATAAAACAACAAAGATGATGATTCTATTACTATTAAGAAAAAAGTGGTAATAGAACTGTCAAGTTTCGCGTGCTAGTTTAGCTTGGATGCCTATTTGCAATTTTTTGCACCGGCTAAACGAGAACAATATTGATCGCGTCGATCACTGCCCACTGGTTAACGAACGGTATTTTTGACTTGACGGGAAACGTCGTTGCGTTTATACAATTCGGGCAAAGTGCAGCTACCATGGGACGAAACACACGAGGCCAAAGCGAGTGTACGAAAATCCGATAGAGTTAACGTGCACGACGAGTTTTAACGTTGTTTTCCGGCCGGCCGCATCAACCCGCGATTAACGTACCGCGCAATTTGGAGCAACGCATTACCCTTAAGTACGCGCACGCAGAACACTTCCGGTGACGACGTTTGCGCAATTTTAACGAAATTAACGCACCGAAATTGCCGTCGAGATTGCGCGACGAACGAACGAACTGCTCGTTATTTAAGCGATTACTTGCCGGATTTATAGCTCGTGGTACCTTCACGTAATAGAGACAATTGAATGAGGATGCTGAAACGTATGGTATCTGCTTGAAGGCGTATTTTTTCTACTATCATTGTACATACACTTTTGACAAATAATCCATTCTTAAAATCGATACTCGAAAGTCTCCAATATTGGGATATAATCAATGTATATAAAGCTATCTGAGCCAAATTATCAGAACGTAACTCCAATAAGCCATGAAAATTATGTGATAATTTTTTGCTATTTTTTGCCTTTAAAAATAATTTTTTCACTTTTTAAAAAGTTACTTAATATTGGATTATCGAGCCTCTCGTAACTTTTGAAAAACTATAGCAAAAAATTAGCAAATAATTTTCGCATCTTATTCGTTACATTCTGATAATTT
>VBVQ01000901.1:0-44171 GCA_011636635.1 Tetramorium simillimum | reverse complement strand
GACAGGACGTGCAGGGCCCTGTGCAGTTTCATGCGTGTCGCGGGGGATGCAATCGGGGGAAGGGGGGAAGGGCTTCAGGAGACGGCTAACGGTAGAAGGGAAGCGTGGAGGATACGGGTGCAAGAGAGACACGAGGGTAGGGGGGAAGAGGATGGCGATGGGAGGCGCGCGGATGGCATTCTGCGGTCAGTTCAGTATGTGCCTATATGCCGTCATGTGTTATCGATTCCCCCCGGAGCCCTGCTGCCACCGTGCCTAGGTACTTCATGCCGCACGATATAGTTACCTCTATTCCGAGCTATGCGAGATAAACCCGTCGCCGCGCCACGAGTCCTCTCCTCTCCTCTCCTCTCCTGCCCTCTCTGTACTTTGCTCCTTTCTTCTGCTCCCTCTTACCTCTCATCCCTTCTCACCCGCGGCTATTGTACTCTGCGAGTTTAGACTCCACCTAAATGGTTTTAGAATACATGGCCGTCGACTTCTATCGCTTTAAAGCGGATCGTACCTCGCGAGACGAAATCGCGATGAAGCGGGATAGGCTGTCGGCTTTTTCTCGCGGCTGGGATACTGAGAATATCGATATTTCGAAAACACCGACGGTATCGAGAAACGATGTCACGCCCATATCGTTTGAGTTTGCTATCGATTTGCGAGGTGCATCACAGTTTTGATATTAGCCATTAAAACGCCGGGAAAACTCGTTTGAAATCAGGACGTCATCTTAGATAATGCTCAAACTCGGCTTCTCAAGACCTCTCGAAACTTCATAGTATAATCGAACTGTCGAGCTCAGTCGTAAACGGTTGCAAACCTTCCCTTTCTGGTTTCAAGTGTTGTCTTCTCAAGTCGAGACGCTCGTCCATCCGGTCCACCCGAGCGACTTCAAAATATATTGTCTTCCGCTCGGTGTGCAGCACGGCACCGGTTTCCGGAGCTATCTAGACTTTCTAATAGCGTCGTTTCTTCTCCAAATCGAACTTTACATTACGCTCGTATATACAGCGAATTCGAGAGTAACTTATGGCAAGTGGCCGCTCTTTCGTTTTGTGCAATATAAACTGATTTTTTTTTCCCACCAAGAATCTTCGACATTGTTCTACTTTTTCCTTTAAATTTGGTTTTTAAATATAATTTGATGCATCTTTGGTTTTTAAAGAGAACAAGGTTGACCTTGTTAGTTAATGACGCGTTTAAATTCTTCCTCATCGAATGTAATTTGACTACAAAATGAACAGAGGAAATTGATTATCCATTTGTCACACAATTTTTCATCGCATTTTTATATCGATGTTTAATGTGCGAAATCGATACTCGTAGACATTTCTAAAGCTAACGATTAGGTATGTAAAGAGGTAATCATAACAATTGTTTGCGAGTAATGCGGTGTAAAGGCGGGAGTCGATAAGACTAAAGATTTTTATCAATTACACGCAACACTCGAAGGCTTTACGATTTATTATTTATTCAATCGCTATCCGATGAAGGCGGGCGTATTATATTATCGCCGTTCTATTGTGTTACGATCCTCGTAACCGTCATTATTCCACGTATTCCCACTATGCCTCGTCCCATTCCTCGTATTATCCCATATTCCGTCGGTTTCGACCGCGACGGCGCATCAAATGTATGTGGATATATCGAATGCTTCTATATAGCAACACACATGGCTAGGATATCGAGGTTTACGCAACGAAAAATTTATTTATCGATCTCCATCGCACGCGACACGCGATGCGAAGTAGCTCGCGCTGTCCCACCTCTTTTCTCCCGCTCGGGAATAATTGCGAGTCAGTCTGGGAGGCACTACGCTAACATGCGGGACGCGTAATATAGGAAGTGGTTCTCCTCGAAGAATTATGTATCTAACTGCGATCGAAGTAACCGCTGTGCGGCGGGAAGGAGACAGCCGGCGTATAAGTAGGCCGCTAGAGAAGGAAGGAAACAGACAGAGAGAGAGAGAGAGAGAAAGAGAGAGATATAAAGGGATAGTCGATAAAGGATCACGCAACGCACGCACGCTATAATCTCAAAGTCCCGATCATATCGGTTTAATTGATAAATCGTGATGCTCCATTAAGGTAAGAGTTCTTCGTCAGATTGTACACATACATACGCACGCGGTTCATCTCTTCCGTATGGAGTGCGTGCGTGCGTGCGTGTATGCACATCTGGAGCTCTAGGTGCGCGATATACATGACTCGCACTTATTGCGTGACTCGGGTCGTCTCGCAGCCGCGTAACGCATTGCGCTTTGCATCGTCTGTTTCTTGGTAGAGCTTCCCGGTTAAGTAACGCGATTGCGAAACCTGCCGACGCATTGTTGACAATCTTTCTGGGCATAGCTTATCACAAATTATCTGTTCGATGCGCAATGAATTAAATGCATTTAATATGATGGCTGAACTTGATTTTTGACTCTGGATTTCGCTCCACTCTTTTTTTTTACAATAATACATTGTCTCAAAGATAACAATACTTTCGATATGTGTTGTTAAACTACTGAAAATATCTATAAATGTTAGTATTGTACAGAAAAGATTTTTCTATTTTATGAATTTAGGGGAGAAGAATAATAATAAATAAAAAGTATAAATTATATATAGTAATTGAGATGCACAACATACATATTTTATGTACAAAACTAAGAAAAACACTACTTATGTTTTTATGTATAAAAATAAGAAAGACTTTAATGATATCTTATCGTTTTTCATCGAGAAATCTTTGCCCCTTTAACCTGAAAATTCGTAGCGCGTCGCGTTTTAACGGGATATATTCGTCTAAATAGAATTTCAAAGTGGGTCGAGAACGCGCGGTCGCCCTGTCGTTGGATTTAAAATGATTTTCATCTCTGACATTTTCGAGGATGCGGGAAACAGATGATAATCAAGGACTATGTTCTAAAAAGTCGTCCTTGTGCAAAGCGCACCGATTTTACAATGAGGTTGTGAACGCTCACTTGTGCAGAGGGTAGAATGTCGAGGGTGTTTTTAATGATGTAGCAGCAGTCTTCCATTCGTATCGTATTTTCCCTAACTTTTTGCTTTTCAATTTTTCACCACGATTTTTGCGGCTGTACATTTTCGTAAAATGAAATTCCCACACGCACCGGTATAAATAGAGTAAAAGAGTGTGAGAAACGCATTTATTAATACAGATTTTAATAACTTTTTGTAAATTAAAAGAGAGAGATCGCAAGAACAAATTAGCTTATTAACTAGAGATAAATAAAAATAAGAAAATTTATTAATATACAATTCGAAATAAAATAACTTTTATATAAAAATTAAATTAAATCAAAGTACAAAACAGATACATAAGCGAACGATTAATGAAGAATTAATAAAGATAAGAATTTGCTGAAATCATTTGCTGCATGGTCAGGTTTCTAAATAGAAAAATATATTTTCAAATTAATTAAGTAAACCAATTGAACTAATTGGATAAAACTAATTGGATTGTTCCATAATTGTATTTTTTACGCTTTTCGATAATTTTATTTGTTGATAGACGAGTTAAAAATCGAAAATTGGAAGATAAAAACTGATAGCCAAATAGCGAGTCACGTGATAAATGTTACAAGTTTAACATTGCGATTGTTTGATCAGAGAAAATTTTTATATATTAAATATATTAAATAATTTTGCCTTTTCCTATCGACACAAACTCGAGCTTTTTAAAAAGCCACTATACCACTTGCTCGAAAATTGAGCGGGAAAGAGGGACAGAGCCAAAGCTCGTCCACAGTTTAATAATAGTACCGTCACGCTTGCCATCGTCTTCGTCTTTTCTCGTCATGCAAATACACGCTGTATCTCCCGTGTTTGGGCCCCGAGTAGTTACATCATTTGATGCTAAAATGGTCTTGAGACGATGCTTGAGTACAAAAACGTGTTCTCACTAAAAAGTTCGCTATATATAGGCGCGTTTCTTATGGGACAAATTCTCTTATAGCGTACCGTCTTGCCGGAGTAGCGCCGGCATGTAAACATCGGAGGCGTATTAGAACCCGAATAGCGAGAAAGAGAGGGAGATGTTTCCTTTACATTTCGCTGGAGATGTTACACGCGACAAGGCGAAAGGAGGTTCGGCGATGACAGAGAAAGTAGAGAGAGAGAGAGAGAGGGTGGTTGATTTTACCGCGACGATACTCCGTGCCGGAACTTCAAACGAACGCACACCGTGCAGATGATCGAATATCGTCATGCCGAATTTTTGATAAAAGGCACGCGCGATACTTCGCCGAATGTAAGCGGTATTGATACCGATATATTAGAATGTCGGAAAAATTTTACCTCGCCCGAAAACCGAAGTGAGTTGGCAGGTGAGACGACTGCACGTCTCTACGAATGCAACGTACGTAACCGCTCGCGAGACACGAAATGCGCCACGTTGGTCAATTTCTTTAAAAGCTGGCTACGATCCCAGCTAGTAAGAGTACGATCTTCATCCGACTCTTATCTAAACTTGAGTTTTTTTTTGCCTTATTTATTGCGTGATCTCTCTACGTTTTATCTGATGAAGGTACGTTATTTGAGCATATCATTCGGTTAGCCAAACCGAGGAAGAAGCGACAAACATTGTGTAAACATTCAGTATAATTCGGTTATTTCTATTAGGGAAAATTAGATAATATATAAAAAATATAGAAATTGAGTATTTTCTGTTTAAATTTCTGTACCTTTTCAATGATCTGTGGCGAGTTTCGTAAAATCGATTTTATTCTTATTCTTTAGATATTTTTGTCATGGTAAAATATGTTTTTGAGAGAAAGGGAATCGAGATTGTAAAATATATAAGTTATCCTCAAATAGTTATCACATGGTATCATTGAATGTTTATCACATCACTTTAAATACATTACAGAAATTATTTAGATCTACTTACAAGATGATTTATATTTTATTTACTAGTTTTCCGCGTCGCAATAGAAACCGCGATAAAGTACGAAAGATTATATGAACACTGGGAATTTCGTGATAAAAATAACAGATCTTACGAACTTTGCGTTATTTATACGATAAAATAACAGAGCAATAACTTGACATCGCAAACTGCGACTCATATAGCTACGTGGATATTTGAAAGTCCGCGGGGAGGAAAAATATAATTAAATGCGCATGAGAAGTCGTTAAATTTAATTGCAGTCATCTGACGGGCGACGATGAGATCGCCAGACACCTGTTTGCTCTTTTCTTCTTCGTAATATTTATCTACATCATAGAAAGTGTAGGATGATGATAATGCAAGTCGAGAACTTACAGACGATGATAATTTTATTCGCATGTGTTAGCCAAAGTAAAGAGTAACGAAAAATACAGGCTGTAATAACCGGCGTCAATTTTATCTGAGAAAAGTTTTCAAAGTCGGAGGAAACTTTTTAACGGATTACCCCACTCGATCATTTCGACTTTTATATTTTATGATGAGTTAAAAATCTTATCCTTGATAAAAAATACAACTGACCGATTTCTGCATCAAATGTTGTCACGCATATATTTATACATCTTTTTATTCGTAATTTTCTTTCTTCGTAATGATTTGCACGCGTGTTACGAGCTTCTATTCAGGCTAAGGGACAATATTTTACGAATTAGTGTTACCCTGCTCCTGTCGGCTGTGCGCAAGCTTGAATGTTCGTCGCACTCGATAAAGCACGAAGTGGAGAATAATTCACTGCCTTATCGGGGCGAAATCGCCGAATCGTGCGACTCTCTCTCTCTCCCTCTCTCTCGTGCGCGCGTGTAACGCATCGCGAATCTCTCGTTGAATATCGGCAGAAGAGAACTGGGGTATTCACAGCGGACACGCACTCGAGAGAGTGAAATGCGAAAATTTGTCGGTGATTTTCGGGCATTTTATCTTCGCGCTCGTGTCCCCCTTTCTTCCTCTTTATCCCCGCACGCGCGACTGACACATGGTGCGAGATACTGGATTAACAATGCATTAATTACGTTTCACGGCACGACCATCGTGGCGGTAGGGTCTGAATTTCCGAATTATACGCCATGGCAGATTACTCGGATAAAATTCAACCGTATGCGGGAATTTGCATACCGTAATGATGGAATACCGCGGGACGTTATTCAACCCCGTCTCTTCCGTCCTTCAGAATGCTCACTATGCGCGGTCGTCATATAAACTAAGTGAGACAGACAGAGAGAGAAAGAGAGAGAGGGGGAGGAAGGGGAGGTGAGAATAAAAATACTTAATAATTTTCTTAAATTGCGCGTATAAATATTCCCTTTAAACTAGCTCGTTAATGACACGTTTAAATGTTGCTAAATTTGAGAAACGGCGTAGTACACATTATTAATGTAATGCATCAGTCGATATTATAAAATACTTGATTTGATTTGATTTGTGGATTTGGCTTGTACAGATTTGAATGCATTAACGTCCATTAATGCTAATTAAGGTTAATTAAATTTCCTTTTCCACCTATTTTGCTCAATTTATATGTAACTGATTTTATGCGTGACGCAACTTTACTATTTAGGCAAAGCGTGTAATTTGCATTTATATTATTATCTATTTTTTGAAGTTTTCGTTGGAAAATATATTCTCGCTATTTTTTTATAATAAATTTTTCTCATATAATATACGTTAGTAATCAAACTTTAGGAATGTGAAGCATTGAAATATATTCTCTTCCCTTTTACATTGATGCGATATTTTCTAGACACATTTTCTTTTTCTTTTACGTAGAATATTATCGAAAATCGCCGTATTATGCTCTCCCGGTATTTTATATTCGCGGATTTCGACCTTCGGCACAATTTAAGCGTGGAGAACGGAAGAAAGAGAAAGAGAGATCATGCAGTAAATATGGTTAAAAAGAGGGATTCAGGACGGGCGATAGAGAGAGTGTGTTCTATCTCGCAGATTAATGCATCCCGCAAGGCCGCGTTGTCTTGAATTGCTCCGGAGATAACTCGCGCCCACGTTGGAGTCTAGGTTTACCGTGATGCAAATACGACGGCGAGGGAAATGGCGTGGAATTAAAATCGCCGGACGAGAAACTCGCACGGGAAACTATTTCAGAAAGTGGAGTTGGAGAGTCGGGGAATCCTATATCGGGACTTTTCCACGGTCGATGCGAAAAGCGAAGAGAAGGAGCAGTATTTTTGGAATTATTGTGTTCCCCCCGATCCGGGACGCTGCGCAAAGACAACAAAAGGACGACGGGAATGCAGAAGGCGAGCATGCAGACTGCGGGAGCAAAGCAATGTTACGCGTTTGTAATAGTACGAATAAAGACGATCGATATCGCTGCGGAAGAAGAAACATCCGCGCGTCAGTTTCAGGAAGAAAGAGTCGGTTGAAGAGGCGAGCGAAAGAGAGACGGAGAATGAACGCGATAGTTGGAATATGCATGCACATCGGCCGGATTCTAAAATCGATCATGCTAATGTTATAGCTTCCTTTTGAATCCGTTAACTCGTGCTTAAATCGCTTGATTACGATTGAAGGACATGATCGAGAAGAAGGATACGTCCGTGGCACAACTTTCTTTATGATATCTGTCTAGGCTTAATTAATTTCTCGAGACAACTCGATATTTTATTGTACATTAAATAAGACAACAATAACAACGATATTAACGGAAGGAAGGGAAGATCGATATAACGGAAAAATTGTTGGGACTATAGATGTTGATCGTGATAAGAAATTGAGAATGTGGTTGGTGACACAAAGGAAGCGCGAAAATCCGGCACCAAGCAGAAGAAGCGGAAAGGCTGAGAGAAAACTCCTCGCGGATAGTTCCAGTTTGAAATACCGAGCAGTCTAGCGCGATTCAAAGGCAGGATGATGCAAAGGTTCAAAGGAGAGGACGCGGAGAAAGAGGATGGCGGAGAATCGATATCACGAAGGGGTACTTGGTGAATCCGTCGCACGATTTCACCTGCACTTTGGTGAACGAGAAGATGAAAATGTTAATGGAGAAGTTCGGTCTCTCAAGGCCAAAAAAGGAAGTATGCCCAAGAGTGTATGCCCAGATATAAGAGGGCTGTATTACATAATGTTAGGAAAATTTCGCTATTAAAAACTTTTTATAACCATACATAGGTTTTTTGAAATAAAATTATTTTATCGACGTTTTCATTAATAACAAGTTTCAAAAAATTTTAATACATAATTTTACAAATATTATTTTTACTATAATATAGACTGTAATCAGATATCCTAAATTAGTTTCATAATGCATTTTCAAACTTTAAATATTGTATATATCATTCCATATATTCATATGGAAAAATACATAAAGTGTATTTCTTAATCATATCTAAGCTACGTGAAAATCAAAACATTTGTACATACTGCAACGATGATGCCAGAGAAGACAGATTGAGAGATGGTGCAAGAATAAAACACGAAGAGTTAACAGATGTGTTTAAAGAAGTCACTCTTCATGTGAGAGCCGAGATATTGCTTTCGAGCAGACAAGTACTCGTAGAAAGGAGTAAAAGATAAAGACATTCCCGTTTAAGTATCGTTGTGTCTCTCGCGGGTATTTGTCGACTTAAATTCTTTTCAACCTAACATAAACTCGTCGAATCCACGAAGATGTGGCGGAAGATTCGAGAGAAGTCGTGGATGAGGAGACGTCAGATTATAAAGGTACCTGAAAGGATCGGTACTTGACGCGATCAGGCGAGGGAAGCCAAAAAGGGAAAGCCATGAAGACAGAATGAACGTACGAAGAATTCAAGTGAAAGAATGTGGTCCGAGGAGTTATTATATCGTACATGTATATAAGAGCTCATCGGCTAACGTTTATTTTACGATATCACGGGTCATTGGAGACGAAGAGAGATGGTTTATCGCGACGCAAAGATGACAACGACGGCGATGTCGAAAAGAGAGGAATGTGAGATTCGAAAGAAGAAAGACGGTCGCGTAAGCAGAAAGATCGTTATTAATGGAGGACTATTTCGAGGAAGGTCTATAAACACGGTTCTCGTTTATAATGACAGAAGGACCAGCGGAAAAGGTAGAGGGGGAAGGAAGAGAGGACCTAGCTTGGTAATGGGAGAAAGGTAGACACAACTAGGCCGCTCGAGAAGGACATACGAAAGAAGGGAGACGGCGGATGAGCAACAGCCGCGCGCTGTTCTTTTGTTTTACGGGACAAGAGGGTGGCTTCGTTTCGTCGGAGTCGTCGCAACAGACAGCCGACGAGCGCAGCCCGACTCGCAACATCGCCGCTCTTTCTCGGAGACGTGAGAAAGAAGGCTACGTCGATTAAAGCTTTTTCCATTAGGGCCATCCGGCCGCGATCTCTCATCTGCGATTTCTACTTCGTTTAGCTGATTTCTTGCGAGAGGAAAAATGCCCGGCGCGCCGCGAGCAGAGTTCCCCTCGAGCGCGCGGGGTCTCTCACCGCGCGCGGTCGCGAAGTGCACTAATGCCGCGTCCTCGTATTATCTTACTTGCGGTTGGTCGCAACTTTCATGTTAATGCAGCGCTTTCCACTTACTTTCGTTATCTCCCGTTTCTCGTAGCTTTAGGTGGCCTCCCGTAGGTTTTTACCGCGCGAATGCGACGAATATCTCGTAACAAATGTCGGGGGAGGGGGCGGGAGCGCTTTCATTTGTAGTTGAACGCCCTTTGGCTGGATCGATTAAATTAGCAGCTACGTTACGTTAGTAGTTTAGTTAATCTATTCCAACGGGAGTGTTTCAGCCGGTTATGTCGGCATTAATATATTCGGGTGATGCATTGTAACTATTGGAATCGTATTGCATGCATTGTTACTAGCTAGCTACTGCTGTATGCTCGCGTATTTATCGAGTAAGTTGCGTTTTCGTTAATCCGGTTTCATCGGAAATTCCCTCTTGTTCCTACATTAATATGCTGTGCAACTGACGCATTGTGAGCATTGCTACTATCGGTCGATGTGTATAACTATCGATCTTGCATGTAGTGAATAATTAAACCGACGTAGGTTTTGCTTGTGCTGTGCACAAAATAGTCCCCTAATTGTTTTTATTATTATTCATGTATTATTATTATTATTATTATTCTACTTACAATTAGTGCTTACAATTACATTTAGTCATGAATCGCGCGTTTTGAAAGAAGGATTGAGAAAGCGGAAAATTACGACAGTTAAAAGTGCCTCGAGGTAGTTGGGAGTCAGATGTCGCGAGTTAATAATTGAGAGAGTTGAGAGTTAAGAATTTTCTCACATATGAGAATCGAAAGTTGAAAATCGAGAGTCCATCAACGAACTTACGCTATGACATTATTATATTTGACATAAACGTATCGGTCTATCGGCGTTCGCGCCGGAAATTACGTCTCGGTTGAATCCACGCATTTAGCGTGTCGCGCGTAGTTTCCGAATTAATTAAACTGGATCGTTCGCGCGTTGGGCAGAAATCGGCAGCGGCGACGCGCGAATGCGGGCGTCTCTCTGGCTGTACGTTTGCAAATGAGACGAGTCTGCTGGTGGCGGAGGAGGCGATACCTTTTTTTATCGTCGGGAACAAAAAGACGTGGCCGCAAAAGCCGACAAAATGTCCGCCATTGTCCGATCCGGTATGCAGCCACGCTTATACGCGCACCTAGCTGGGCATTATATAATGAGAGCATTGTTCCCTGAAACTATAGTCACATTGTTGTCACTCTTCCCTCTCGCGCTCTTCCTCGTTGGTCTTCTTCTCCGCATCATTTCAATGCCGTCTTTAGCTTCAGCTCCATTCTTTTCGCGCTATAGACTGCCCGATGTCTTAGTGTCCTGCGTCCAGTTTTCCTGATGGCAGAGTGATTAGTCTCCGAGATTATTTCACGTGAATTTTATGGGAATATATATTTTTTAATTCATCGAATTGGCACGCGCGAGAACAGAGGATCTTCAATTAAAACTTTCTCATGTTTCCTCTCTTTATTACAGTGACACGTGTACTAGTTGTAAATATATTTTACTCTGTACACACAGACTACTACGATAAACCATTGTTTTCTTTGAGATAGAAATTTCTAACGTTCTTAATCTGATTTCATTCTTTAATCGCATTCATTATTTTTATCTTAATTTTTATCGTCGACTCTCGTGGTTTTTAATGGAAAGCAGAAAGTATGTTTATTAAACGAGGACAATGCTGCGGACTGGACGGATAAATATATGCAAGCATTTTTTACACGGCCGTAATCTTTCTTCTTTATTTTTTCGCCTCTGTCGTTTACATATGCGATAACTGTGAAACGTAGACGGAGATAGAGTCTAATAAAAACTGCTGAAAGTGCAAAGGATCCCGAGAGGGAGAGAGCCGTGGCTGGGAAGAAAATACGAAACGGCCAGCCAAAATTCGCGCAAATGAAACAATATTGCACCAGCCGGTCTGCAAACCAGCTTCTTCTAGGTTTTTCACGGGTACCATTTCCCGAGATAAGAAAAAGCTTTCTGACACTCCACAAATCATTTAATCCGACCAGGGAGACGCCATTCGGATACCTTCTACGTTTCCATTCGTTCTGTTCTCCTTCAGTGTTCTTGACAATTGAAATTAGAGCTTATTCAAGATTGCGCAAGAAGAGATGGTGGGAGGACAAAGAAATTTAGGGGAATCTCTCGGGAGATACAATCGGCGACGCCGAGATACGGCAGAGTCGCCGTTAGCAAGTTGGCGCAGATGAAACGCTATTGCTCTCCTCGGTCCTCGAATTCGACCGTCGCGTCGTATCTCTCGAAGCGAGATCCACTTTCGGGCACTAGGCGAAGACTATGCATATCTCTCGCGGAATTGCGATAGAAGGACATGATAGCGCGTGTGCGTGAGGATGCCGGCTGTGGCTAGTTTCAGTTAGACGCATCCGCGCATACAATCAATAGCATTACTCTCTGCCTCCATTATACCGGCAGCTACTACGGGCCACAATGGTGGATCATTAGGAATAGCAGCGGATAACACTGTAGCAAGATCAATTCTCCTACGAGGTTATTAGCCACTCCGCACTGAATAGATTGGTCCTGTTGTAACGGCATCAAGACGTATTTTCGCCGTAATCACGCAATTATAACGTTACTCAAGCTGCTAATAGCCATTTCCACGAGCGCGTTATCGCTGCGAATTCGGTAGACCCGCCAGTGAAATTCTCCTTACAGTGAGTTAACTCTAAGAGGTCTCAAGAGGTATTTTCCCAAGTCTTGAAAGTTTTTAAGCTACGGTTTCCGTAAATATTCTTCACATTGCTTATGTTATTTTCCTTGTATGTTTTAAAGAAATTTTCTATCTAGAAATGTTGTAAATATTTCTCTCGGATCAATATTTTTACAAATGATTTTGTTTTCCCATGTGAATTTATAAGAATATTTCACATTGCTAACGACAAGAATAAAATTTTAATTTTATTCCTCTCGAATTTTTTAATTCGGAATAGCGAATCCATTACGGCTAACTAAAATATAAGAATTAATTTGATTATATAATGTAATCGATTTCTTGAAATTACAAATTCTTTATACATTTCGTTCACATTCTTTGTGGAAAATATTTTGCTTTTAATATCTTCTTATCTTTGTGTATGTCGCCAGAACTTTGAACAAAGAGAAAAGAGAGAAACATTTGAGACGATATAACGTCGTTCTATCCTCTAAAGTCTGAATCAAACGACAAATTGGAACTGGAGAGCAAATTCTAAAAATCCGTATGATATGTCTGAGATTGCGATCGATTGTAGTATAACGCGGACGTTTTGTATTTCTTTTTACGCTCAGATTCCAATTCGCGATTGTTCGATTTCGGCTTGAAGATTAATAGGCACGCATTCTTGTCGCAAGATTGCTATTTCGAATTCCGTTATAACAATACGAACGGTTCTCCTTCCAAGGTTGCGCGCTGTGCTGCTTCGGCGCTGATTTGAATCGCGCGTTTTTAACTGCCGCGCGAAGAGGAGCGGTGTAAGATCCACCGTCGTGATTTAACGTTCAATCTCCTTAACGTGGTTGAGGTCAGTCGCCAGTCATTTGTCTGGCGGCAAGAGCACTCTCTCCGCTCGGGAGAGGGCCTCCTACCTTCATTCCCGGCGCGCACACGCGTCCATCTAAATTAGCCTCTTCAATCACAGTACAATGGTTACACACCGAGAGCAGCTTTTCAGAGAGCCAGCCGGCATACGGTAGATCCGTACAAGTTCCCTATTGGCTGTTTACTATCGGTCAGGCCGAACACCATGCAACTGTCCCGAAACCTGGCATACGGCCAGTCCCGAGATGCCCCCGTAATGTCGCTGGCCACCTCCGAGATCGCGCAGTTTTTCGCGGCTCGCATTAGGAAGTTCGTTAGGCGGTAGGGGGATCAAACGAGACGAGTCGCTCGTTACGGCCTCGTAAATAACGCATAACGTCCGCTTATCATGCTCGCGCAGTCCGCGACCGTTTCTCGTTTCTTCGAATCGTACTTGGAAGTTTGCATCCGTAGTTGATGCTATAGCTATCTAGAGCTTCTCTTGGCGATAAAGAATCAAGCATTCTGAGTGATGTAGGCATTCTAAATTCATATATAGATTCGTTAAGAAGCATTTGTTCTACATTCCTGGTGGTAGATTATAGTGATGACGGTATTATATACTTGATACACGTACATATGAGAGAGTTAAAGTTTAATACTATAAAATTTCAGTACTTTAGATAAAATTATATACATATAGAGGATATAATAAGTTACACATACACGAAATTTTCAAGTTCTGAACTGTAACAACGCTTTTTTTTTAAGTATTTAACAATTCGAGATAAAACCGTGAATATATATGAGTGAAATTAATATTTTTTTAAGTAACTATATCAGTCTCTGAAATGGTAATCGTAACTGATGATCAAAAATGCATATTAATCGTTTAATGGAAAGCCTCTTTGAACGGAACTTCTGATGTGGACGCATATCGATATTGGATTTTTATATGATTATAATAAAAGTGTAGATATATTGTAATTTCGATTAACTGGGGAAGGGCTGGATAAAAACTCGTATTATAAGGCTCGAGTCCGTTTCACGATCATCAATAGGATATTGTAACAAAGACGACATTTAACGAGGTCAATACTGAAATTTTATAGCGTACAGTCATTTTTTATAATCCATTATGGGATCAAAGATACTTTGAAGTTATACGTAAAGTACATTTAAGAAATTTTCTAGAAAATATGTATACTGCCGGTAATGCGCGATATTTCTCAGTAACTAGTAAATCGGAGTATCTCGAAAATACGTATTCTTAGAGATGTACTCTTCGAAAGTCTAACGAGAATATAAAGTTATAATAGCATACCGTGCGGCTTTACTTGCAATCATTAAACAAGCCGACTGAAGATGTTCGTCCATCTTCCTTAAAACGACTGTGAAGAAAATTTGCTGGTACAAATATAATCATAGAATATTTTTACAACAAACTGTTATATATTTTCTATCTTTTTTTATCTCTCTCAAAGCATAACTCTCACAAAGGTATAACATCGATATAATTCTCGCTATTTAATCTGGAATTTTATGAGCAATGTTTGTCAATCGGAAGATTAATTATTTAAAAACGATACACCAGTTAGGAATTGTATTTTAAAGAAACGTATTACTAATATTTTATATTTATGGATTTTATTTCTAACCTGACGTTATTATCAGTTGAGATTAATTTAATATATAGATTATGTATTTAATTTTTTTTTTATCTACTCCATTTTATCTGTAATTATTATTTCTTTTTATAAATTATTGCAGCTAGAATAACGTGTACAATTTTATTCATTAGATTTGAGTTATATTTCCTCATTTTCATTTGTGATCACTCTGTGTTGATAATCTCACTTTGCAAGAGACATTTGTATGAAGCGAGAATTAGCAGCATCATAAAGTTCCTCTTATTGCCTCTCTCATTTCCACGAAGCGTTGGCGCAAGCCGAATCCCTGAAGCGTTTCCGGATAAAACGCCCCTGTGGATCTCGCGTTTGCAGAAAGCGCGATGTCGGCGCGTTAACCTAAGCTGGGTCGAACATCGATATTATTCGTGAGCGTATTTTGTAGATAAAAAAAAAAATTTCATGGAAGATACGAGAATATGCGGATATATGACCTGCGAAGGCTCATCGGCGATTCGCTTCGGACGCGGCCACCCACGCGCGGTCTCTATGGGGAAACTTTTCGGGCGCGCGTAAACCGCCCGATCGGATTAAAATAGATGCCGGCCGGTCGTATTTAGAGCGGCTAGAGTTTCTCCAGGCCGGGCGAAGATAGATGCGGGCTAGCTCGCTATTACCGTTACTATTAATGACGGCTACGTCGCGACAACAACGCTGTGGTTTGCAGCAGTCGACCGCTTTTTATTCCGTAATTGTACGTAGAATATTATAGGTACGAGACGTGCCGTAAAAGTCATATATTAAAATATTTCTCAGAGTTTTGAGACGCACGCTCATGTATGTATGCAATTTTTAATATTAAAAATATGAGCTTTTGCTGAATTAAGCGTTAGTGTAATAAAAAGATTTTATTCTTTTATTTTTATGGCTATTTTATAGCAGAGTTTTAATTTAATTAAATAAAAGTTTTTAAGAAAGTATTCTTTTTTCGAAATTAAAAGTTATACACAAAGCGTTTGAGAAAAGTTTTCATACATTGGATTATACAGATTTAATATAACGTTTACATATCAAGTTTTAATTGATGGAAGAAATTATAATGACAATAGTTTCAGCCTGCTAATATTTTTAAGAGAAATTGTGTCACAATCAAAATTGCGCACGAAATTAATTAATCTTTATTAAAGATTTATATCTATTACACGGCTTCATTCGTTTCTAGTATACGTGACAGTAGGATGTAATATGGCACTTTGTTCTGCTTGGTACAATGTAGCGTTTGCTCGGACGTATGTAAGACGAACAACCTGGTCGGATCCGTCAGGGTTTATGGCTACGCCGGGGTTAAAACGGGAGACCACCTGTCTCTCATCGTTGCGCAACATCGGTACCCTGAGGCACCATGGGTCCACATTATATAGTTCGTTGCTCTGGCCGCTTAACCCCTTCGTGCTTGGCGTATCTTTTCCGATGCAAACCAGTTTCGGGCAATTGACGTTGTTACTATAACTCTATGTTGTACCCTTACAAGCCCATCTTTCGCGGTTGCAACTTATCTGTAAATTACAATAGTAAATATAAAGTATTGTTTGCTTTGGAAAAAAAAAGAAAATTGTTTTCTGTATTCCTTCAGCTAACGTTCATTGATAAAATTATAATTTGTACGTGTACTTTTTACTCTGTGCCAATTACCGAGGACATCGGGACATCGTATTTTATTTTCCATAAAGACAAGTGTTAAGATCCGCGTAACGAAGGAAAACAATTTCTTTTTATATTGGGTTGATTCTTCGTTTATGTTCTTGTTCGCGCGCAATAAAAGTTCCCGGACTATTCAGGAAGCTGATTGCAAGTGTGAGAAGATACTAGGCAACCGTGCTATGCGGCTTGTTCTAGAATTACTTGCACTACGAGAAAATTCTTACGAGAATTAAGGTGAAAAGTCGAGAAACTTGTCTTTTTCGAGCTTAGAATCGTGTTTGAAAAAATAACTCACGCAATCAGTTGTTTATTTAAAATATTTCCATTTTGTCGAAATGATAATTCAAAATATCCTATATTTAAAAATATTTTAATTTTAGATGACGAGCAAACATCTCTTAAATATTTATTGCTATCACGATATCACTCTTTTTCAGTCAGTAAAAACAATAACTTGTTTATAGTAGACAATACTCCTGCAAAAGAATTTTTATAGCATTAATATGTCAAATTTTATTGCGCTATGATAATTTATATCTTTATTTGCATTAACGGTGAGGAAAAAAGATGATTATTTGATTTTTATGTGTTTTATTATTGCGATATTATTGCGATAATTATGACATCGTTCAAGATTTAAAGTATGAGAAAACATTTAAAAGAGTTTTTAATTGTTTTGTTGTCGTGCCCGGTATGCAGAATATTTGTACAAATCGGCGATTCGTAGCACGGTGGAAGTAAACGCTCTCCAGTAAACCGCAAATTAAGTTAGATTTGATTGAAGCGATTCAGGAGGATCGTTCTGTTGCTTTAAGAAGCCTAAAACTATATCGCCATTAAACATCGGCGTTGAAACGTTGACGATCGATATATCCTATTCCCTATTTCCGCGAAAGGTTCTATCACGTGCTCTCGGGTTAGCACATTTTATTAGGTCGTGGATCGCGTCTATACGCGGCACTACACTAAATCCGATTAACTTCTAAGGCTTAGCGAAGGTCGATATTTCTATACATAGACTGCCGGAGCAATCGATAGGCAAATATTCGCAAACGAGCAGCTAGTTCGTTTCTCTCGATCGACTCTAAGCCAAACAATATGCATATTGAATTACAATAAGAAAAGCTAGTCATTTCCTTCTTGTTATCGTAGCTTGTTATTGATTGCTTTATGCGATTTATTGAATGCTTTTATAAAGAGATAGCCAAATTTTAATTATTGATATCTTGTAAAGTCGTTTTTCATAAATATGTATATGAAGAAGATTTTAAATCCTTTTCTTTCTTTCTTTGTGCGAATACGGTATTCATTTTCTCTGGTGAACGGGCAGCTAGTCGATAGTACTCGTTTCTGTATTTTTATATCGAGTTAACGGAAATACACTCGTGTGAATGACTGTGATTAACTGTAAATTACTGAAAATATTAAATTAATTATTTTAATTGCGTATTCTGAAGGTTAATTAAAATTCTAGTATGAAGGTCACAATAGTTTCAGAGTTATAATTAAAGTTAATCATTAGCGAGAAGAGTTCGTGCACTCAAGGCCATAATTATAGGTACACGTGTAGGCAGTGTGATCATTCTATTAATTTTCACAGCTCAGCTGATAACTCATTGTGCATCCGTTTTTTTTCTAGCCAATCGTGTGAAGATGGTGTGTGATTATTAATCATCATGAATATGAAATTTAAATATATATATATATATATATTAACTATTGTATATTAAAAGTTTAAGATTTGAACATTTGATTATAAACTTGCGGCTATCAGTCTAGACGTGAGAAATAATGCAATGGAATTCTGTACTGGAAAAAAATTATGTAAAGTAGTGTTATTTTTGAGAAAATTACTTCTAAAATCTACTATTATTAATCTTTAGCACTCGTTCATTTGTCAAAATATACGATTTCTCCATTTCGATGCAACTACTTACGATAGGAATGGGCACAAACTCGAGGGTGTTATGATTTCCTTTAGCTTTCGAAGGTAGATTGGTATCACATTCTCCATAACGACTAGAATTGCTGATACACCGATAACTCTCGTAATATTTGAACTGTCGGAATATACGATGACAGCTGTACGAAGTAAACACTGCGCAGGAACGAGAGATTAAAAAAAGAGACGCGAATGAAACTGGAGTATCGATTTAACATGCTTTTTTGAGGGTGAAATATAAATGTATAATATTGTTACATTAAATGTTTATTGAATACGCTACAGTATGGATTACAAATTGACATTTTCCGAACGTTATTGTATTCTTTTCCTTACGGAAGGAAGAGCATTTTTACGGTGATGCGATGTTTAGTTTTCCTTTAATGCAAACGGGCGCGTTGATGTACGTTATTTGTAGGTAATACTGTTGGGATATATTGCGTATAATGTTTTTCATATCAGATTTTCCCCGACTCTCGCGTTTCCGAGCTTCGCCGCGCATGAAACTAATATAATAGCGTTCTGAATGCTTAACGAAGGAATAGAGGAGATCGATTGCGTCGGCCATTCCGTCGGTTAAAGATTTATTTGTTCTATAGTCTTTCGATTAGAAACTATTGATGGCTCGGCATCGCGCACGAGAGATCTAGCTCCGAATCGTTCGATGAATCCGAAGGGTCAGCCCTAAGTGAACCTGCGCCGTGAAACTTTCCTACAATTGATAAACACGCGAGGGTTTTATTAATCCGAATAAGAGAGCGGTAAAAAAAGAGTCGACGATACGTGACAATTTCGGCGTATTGGCTCGCGACCTTAATTTCCGGAGTTCTCACTTTCATCGCCGGCGCAACTAATCTTTTACCTCTTTCTCGTCTTCCGTTTCTCTTCCGCGTAGCCGGGATGAGAGAGAGAGAGCCGCGGACTCGTTTGGTGGCTGGGCAGGGACAGTCGGGTGGAAGCGGGAGGGTACTTTATTACCTCTACGGAGAGGAGAACACCACTCCGGCGTCGGGGGGAGAGTCTAAAGAGAATAGGAAAGGATGGTGGTACGACGTACTATAATTCTTAATTTGAACGATTAGAGCAGAACGCGCGCGAGCGCGCTGCCGCCGTCTTTCCGAATATACACGGCGTTTCTCGGCGTCGTCGTCGGCAGCGGCGTCGGCGGCAGTGGCGCCTGTATTTCTCTTTACTTTAATAAACGAGTTCGCGTTTCGTCGCCGTTTGCGTTTATTTTAAAAGGAAAGTTTGCGAGCGGCCGTGGCAATTTTCGTGCCGTAAATACGTACACGGGGACGAGCTCGTTGTCGCTCCGCGAGACCGCCCTGTGTGCGCTCGTGCATTATTCCGTTCGCCGTAAACGTCGACACGAGCGACGCATAAACTCGTAATTTTTCGGCTGGATAGTCTTCCTTCTCCCCCCCCCCCTTCGAAGGAGACGCGTCGCGGAAACGAAATTCAGGCGGTACGAATGACCGATGAGGACAAATAAGTTTCCAATGGAAGCTCAAAACTTCGCTCCCGCACTTCTTGCCGGCGAGAATAGAAGCGAGGTGAAATCCTTTTTCGATGATAGCTCTTCCTCGTGATCCTCTGAAATACTTTAAACGTCTCTCCGTCTCCCCACTGCCCGTATCGTTCTCTCTTCCTCTCCGATACGCTCTCTCTCTCTCTCTCTTTTTTTTTCTAACGTTCTTTCTCTGGAAGAATCGGACTGCAGGCGCACGATACGGCGATCCGATATTGTGAAGTATCCTTGCATGGCTGGGGCGATTCCGAGATCCTTTGAATTTCGTCTCCGTTATCGAGTGCCATGGTCAAAGCTGTGTATATTGTAAAGTAGTACGGTCTATATCGAAAACTTTTATTTCAGCATAGAGGATCTACTTGGACATCTTAATACTTCGGTTCTTATAAAGAACGATTTTCTAGCGACAAAAAAATATTTATCCTCGTTTCGACAAACGTACCGGATATATGTTGTCAGATGTATTGGGCAATATCGTCGTTATAGAGCTGTCTCAATGTTTAAGTTATGAAATTATTTCTATTTCTTTATTCGCTCTCTTTCTCTGAAAGGTCGAGGTCCGTATTGACAGAATTATTTTCTTTCCCGTAAAAATAAGTGATTTTATCGTTATCGAGTTTAGACGCAGAAAATTTATACGGACTACCATTTTGTCTAAACTTTTCCATTCCAATTTTCAAATAATATATGCGTGCATATGTTGAAATGGAAAAATTACCGCTTACAAAAATGTTTATTTAAATATTGAAATAATAGGAAATATAATTTATACTTTTTTGGAGTTTTCAAGCTCTCGTATTTTTCAAACATTATAGAAATCTTGACAAAAAAATTCTCTCTCGAAAGGGTTACAGTTTGATCTGCAAAGTTTCCGTAGAGACATTGAATGTAGGTTTTGCGCATGAAACGCGAAACGATGCTGATGCTTTAAAACATCGGGCAAAGTAAGTTTTCGGTCCCCTGGTTCTCTACGGACTTAATTAAAAATTAAATGAGCCCTTCGGGATTGTTGCGTCCACCGAATTTCATCGACGTTCTCTGTTCCATAAAGTCAGGAGATAATGGTGTCTTTCAGCAAACGAATAGTTATATCTGTTTGGAGTTTTGAACAATAAAATAGATATTCCACAGCATATGATATTTTAATAGCGAATTCCGGGAAATAAGTGAGATCGAAGATCCCGATACGAAAATGATACAATAGATCACAATAGTTTTTAAGTTATAATCGATCGGAGTTGATTAATGGTGTTGTATAGAGGACCTGTAATTGCGCTTACAACGATCCATGCGTACCAATCTGTCATCTGTTATTAATTTTTATTAGGTGATATTGATATATTGCTCAACCAATTTTGTTTTTTTATTTCTTAAATATAGCTATTGCGTAATAGCAACCATGACAATCATTCGATATAAATTAATTATAAATCTGCTTAAAAATTACATAATTTTTCTTCTCTTGTACTCTAAAGATTTGAAAGAATGATACGATAATAAACAGTGAAACAAATACTTTGTTTATCCGAATGGAGGTAAATGTTGCTCTTCAAATAAGTGACGCGCGGTTTAATTTACAGCTCGTTTATCAAAATTAAGCTGAAATAATTCAGAAAAGTGATTAAAAAACAATATTTAACACTTCGCATATTTTTCATAGAATGTTAAATATTTTAAAACGAATACGGCGTAAATTGGATGGTACACAACCGCTACGCTTGTTTTTCTCGCGCTTAGCATATAGCATATACAAGGTCGCCACGACGAACTAGCAACGCAAGACGTGCTATTTTCCCTTGAGACAAATGTTACGAGTAAACGCATTCGTTTCTTACAAACGTTCGATTATCAGCCTGCACAATCGATTGACTCCCGCGAGCGATGACTCGTAAATATACCATATCCATGCGACGTGTTTATCGAAGTCCATATTTCGTTCACGATTTGTTCAATTGGGGATTGATGTATCGGAGAGAATGAAAATTTTACATTACAGTGTTTTATTGTGATATTTTCGGATGATTGTATCTCTAATGAGATTGCTTGAATTCTCGCGTTGCATTTCGACTTTTCCGCCGGATTATACATACACATAAATGTAACCTGCCTATCACTGAATGATTGAAAGAGCAAACTAATACACGAATCGCGAGTTTCTAGTGCCGGAAAGTGGCGTAATATATATTGACTGCTTATTAATAATAACCGTATTTTACAAGCGCATTTGAAATGTATCGCGCGTGCAATATTGAATTTTCGGTTTTATATTTCGCTGATCTATCGTGTCTTAATTAGCTATTCAGTTAAATTATCAATCGCATCGTATCGTATGGTATCAAGATAAAGTTGCCAATGCTATCTCTAAATTTCGGTCATTAACGTTGCGAGTACGCGGAATGAATTGATTATGAGTCAAATGGTGATTGGGATATGTTTAATTAATCCTCGCAATACTGCTCTTTATATTATTTGATATAATTTTAAATGATATGAAATACTGTGAGCAAATCAATACCTTAATTTATGAAACTTAATTTATGAAAATGGATAACAAATGACAGATCAGTACGCGTGTAGTACATTTACAGGTTTGAACAAACTATATGCGATAACGTGTGATCGCTTATAACCCGACAGTTATTTATGGCCGCAACATTTTTACATTACTTGCAGGATGTCTTATATAAGTTCGAATTGTCCACGCTTATTGCGAATCGTGTCACATGAAATGGGATCAATCTCGAGGTATATATCCTCCACTTGTCATGCGCGATGAAAAAACGATGTATTACTATTCCGATCGTATCTTTGATATTCTCTCGCGAAGATAAAAGTATTATTTTCATTCGTTTCATTTGAGTCCGGATACAGTGTCATATTCCACTTTTAATCCTATTTTTATTACTAATCTTCTACTATCTTAATAAATGTTTCTCAATGCAGAATTTAGTAATCGCGAAATTGATACGATTTAAAATTATAATAAATTTATACTTTTTATCGTTATTAATTTGTAAATATAATTTTTTTTCTAATAAATCGCTCTATTCTTATTTAATTAAATTGGGTATGACATATTTATGTTACTTTATCATATTTACGCTTGATAAAAAATACACAAGAATTAGAATTAGAAATATTCCTTGTTGCTCAAGTTATTTAACAGATCGACTATCATTTATCGGATAGCTACACAACAAAATTTCAAATGTAATTCTTTTTAAATCATTTCTACTTCAATTTCGTTTAATTTATTTGTCATCGGAGAATAATACAGTTGATGGCAAGCACATTTTGGATAGTTGCTTTCGCGCAATGCGAAATCGAATCCACCGTATTCTACTCGCAATGGCGTCTCTCCGGCAGACGTATGACCCATTTATACGATTCCTATCTATTCGAATCTGGTTGAAGCAGCGACGGCGGCAGCAGCGGGAGAGGGACGGTAGATTACCCCGCGGAAATCCGTCCTCAGCGAATGCCCGGGCTTCCGCACGCGACTACAAAGCAAACGTTAAACAGAGGTCGGCGCGGCTCGCGGGGCAATCGCACGATCCTCTCTTTTTTTTTTCTGTTTTCCTCGATCACGCACAGAACGAACGGCGGGGAAATATCTCTCTCTCTTTTTTTTTTTGCTCCGCGACATCCACCGCGAGCATTCTATCTCTCTTTTTTTTTTATTTTATCGACCGTTGGTGGACATGCTGCCTCGCGGTGTAACGGATCGCTTTGTTCCGAAGAGCGGAAATATCTTGGCGGATTTTTCGCGTTACTCGTTTCTAGTACGATGTTTACGGTGCATATATTTTTTTTCCCTTTTTCACGAATTACAACGTCTGGAGAAATCATGTGCATACAGCGTGATGAACGAGCGAAACGATATAGGTTGCCTCCCCCAGTTCTCATAAATGCCACACGAAATTGTGACATTTACCGGAGAACGAAAGGTGAAAGCCGTTTGGACTCCATGCGGATAGCGAAGTAGTTTGCTCTCGAGTGTAGCTGCCGATAATGATTGAGCTATATAATAAAGTAAAAACGTAAATTTGCTTTACATGAAACAAACAGCGTTTATAAATTACAGATTTGTTTTGTTCGTGTTCCGAATAGGAAATATATCCAGGGTACATAACAGTTACATAACAGTTTCTGTCATATAGTGTAACTTGAAAAATTTATTGGATCTTCTAACAAATAAACAAATTTATAATCATTTATTAACGACGAATTTTATACTGTATTCACGCAAGTACAATTTTTTATTATATATGATAAAATATCATGTAACATGATTAAATAAGATTATTTTCATACGTGTGTAGAATCACACTTTTTTTTGCTTCGCGGTGTTATCTAGTTACAGGTATAAAAATTTTATATCAAATGATTTTTATTTTTAACAAGTGTTTTAAAAGATTTCGATAATCCTAAATTGATTACTAGAGTACCTTTGAAAAATCAGATTGCGGATCATCACCGTGGTAATCGAAGTTAAAAGTGCTTTTTCGTACATTCGGTTAAAGGCAGTGCAGAATACGCGTAGAATACAGATAGCACAGTGCATAGATTCCACTGAATTTTCCGTTCGATTTTTGCCGATTGTTTAATCGTATCAGATATATGGCTGATTTAACACGACTGAATTGTTTCGATCTGCGCATCCTTCTCGGGCGAAGTTGCTGTAACGTGACGTATAATCTCGCGGTCGTATTAGTGCGGCGTCGATTGGTCGCACGGTGAAAGGATCTCGTGTTAATCCGCTTGAGATAATGTCGGATATCCAAAAGTTTGTTGCACGACAGCGAAGCGACTATCCTCGGATGTTTCGGAAAGCGTCGCCGCCACGTTGCTGCAGATTCGCATCGTTCTCGTCGCTGCCGCCGCCGCCGCCGTCGTCGTCGCCGTCGCCGTCGTCGTCGTCGTCGCCGTCGTCATCGTCTCGCGCAATTCTGCCGCGTAACTGCACGCAAGTTTCGTCGATATTGTCTCGAGTCAGTAACCCGTAAGCGACAGGAAATTATTAGGCCAGATAAGCGTGTAAATATGGCTGGCGCTTGAGGGAACGGATAAAACGTGTGCTTCGAGATACTCGAGTATCTAATACGAGTTGGCAGCGAGAACTTCTCGACTATACCTGAATCGACTGTGATAAATTTAATCATCGATATTTTTTAACAGATATTGATGAATGGCGATATGATCCGTGCTAGAGCGTCGACGGTTGCTACTTGATTTGTAAAAAAAAAAGAAACAAATATTGATTACTTCCTTCGTTGAACAAAGTTTATTCGTATTTATTTGCGCTTGTTTGTTCTGAATCTAATTCAATATACTGCAAGGAATTTTTAAACGAAAAGAGATACAGATACTGCATATATAAAAATTTATTTATCGCTCTGTTAACTCTATGATGATTTTTAAAGAAACCATTTGTTTTTTTTGTAATTTTTTGAGGGGTTCTTCTTCATTAATTTTTAACTTTAAATATCCTAACGCAATTAATCTTGCAGTCGTTTTGCGAGGTCTTTATAAATGTTTAGTAAAACGCAGCTTTTCGTAATAAAATGTAAACTTTGCTGTTTGAATTTTGAAAGTCTGAATAAATATTATTTAAATATTATTTAAAAGGTATAAATTGATTTTTATATTAGGATCAAGACTCCTCGCGTCGACTCGTGTGACGAGAAATAGCGCGACGATTAACTTAAAGAAAACTTTTCTTAAAGTAGACTATTTGAGATTAAGCGTCAGGCGAGTTTTTATTGACTATGCGCTGCCTTCGCGATGTAGACTCATTAGAATTATTTACCTCATAAGTAAATTATCCCAGAAATTTTGAAATTGGCCGTGCAAACTCGCTAAAAAAATATTTCATTAAATTCGGTGCGGAATAGCTTAGCGGAGTAGATCGATGAGCCCGGTGTCGCGGAAAGTAGAAAAAATACGTGTGTAAACGATTGTCTAGGGTACAAATGGAACCATCTTTTGTCTGGCATGTCATTCCCCGCGCTGATGTACGCGCGTTCTTTCATCCCCCCGGCCACGCTTTTTGTAGCACTCGTATTATTCTTTACTCACTCTCCCTCCCTCTCGTCCTTTTTCTCTCTCTCTCTCTCTCTCTTTCCGCGCGCCGTCTCGCGCGGTTGAGGAGTGTCGAGAAGTTCTCGGCGGAATCAAATTTCCGTGAGATGTAGCCGAACAAAGACGGAAAAGTTCCGAAAGGTTTGTCTTAAGACGAATCCTTTTGTGTCTCTTCTCTGACGTTTACTGACGGCAGGCTTGCTCCCCGCTGTCGTGGCGTTGATGGAATCGAGTCGCTATTTTACGCGCCGGTAGAACGAGAACTTCCGCGCGCGCGGGCGCGCGATGACTGTAAATACAGTCGGGTTTCGTATCGAACTATTATCCCGGGACTTCGCGGATTTAATACGCTCCGAATTCATTTCGGCGCAATTGAATTTCCCCAATGCGTTTCAACGTGCGAACGGATTCAGGAGGAATTAGCGAACGGCATCGGCGTCCGTTGTTCCCCCTTTTCTCCTCCCGCTCCCGTATCGAACGACATCGGCGAATTTCCCAACATTTCCGCCCCGTTCGCTTCCGCTTCCGAATGCGAGACGCTCGAATATTTCACGAGGCCTTCGTGACCTCACGTAGCCGCGGAATTATTTCCCGCCCGCCGATCGTACGAAAGTTAGCTCTCTACACCGGCAGCGTTTTTCCACGTCATTGAAAATTTCAGGCAATCGTTCAAGCCGCCGTTACGGAGGACGACTGTGTTGGGTCGCGACTTCCTCGAGCTGCAGTTGTAGCTATCGACATGAATACTGCATCATTCTTGCGACATGTAGTAAACCCGATTCCTCCGTCTGTTGTTTTGCAATCGCGATTATGTATTGGACGGAAATTGGAATCTAATGGAATTCGCAATGTTTCTTTACCGAGAATAAACTGTTTGTGTAAGGTCTGCTGAAAATAATGTTGCAAAAACAGTAAAACAGTATAAAGAAATGATTATTAATTAAATTTTGGCCAGGGAAAGATCGATCGCAATTTGAAGGAGAGAAAGGGAGCGAGAAAGAAAATCTCAACGCAAGATAATGAGAAATAATAATGAGTTCGTATATTTATGCGAAAATCATCTAATTTTCATTAATCGTCGGCTGCCTAGTTGTCCCGATTTAATTCGTCGGAAATGTAGTTGCGGCGTAGATGAATTCTTCATCATTTCAATTCTAAGAGTTTTGCTCGCGCAGTAAACTCGATTCATTCAGAGCGTGAATGGTGCCTCTTCAGACTGTAATCGCGCGAAAGAGACGGAAACAAAAGACCGGGGAAGACGCGTGAAAAAGACGGAAAGTAGCAGAGGGTGAGAAAACACGAGTGCGGATCGAGCTGGGAGGCGGAGGCGGGCGCTATGTCCGGAGGATTTTGGAGGTCTCGGGAGAGGGGCGGAGATCACGAAACTTCCGTATTCTGGAAGCTATAGCTCGTCTCGCGGCAAGTGGAGAGAGAGAGGATGGTCTCCCAGAAACCTCCCCGGCCATTTTTAACCCTTAACTGCTCGCGCGCCGCCTGACAGACTTCATATTTGTTTCATGTATATTTTACTCTTTTAGTCCTCACTTCTTCCCCATGTTCTATTTCCTCACTCCGGTTAACTCGCAGTGTATTTGAATTGCGCTGGATCATCAACTGGTATATAATTATCGCCAAAAATAAAATATGTAGAAATGTAAAAATCTATTGTTTGTAAAGACACGACGATCGGGCAGGCCGACATCGAGTCTTTCCGGTGGCAAACGATTATACGTCAGAATCGAGAAATTATCAAAGAGATGTTTATGTACGTGTTGTTTTGGTCTCGCTCTCTTGATTTTTAAGCAACTTAGTTTAGAAGGCTGCTCTTGCTCTTTTTCTTGACCTTTGAGACTCTGGACTTTTGCGTTACATCGCCGGTTATTTACGGCGCGATAAATTACGCGATAGAAAGCGTTCGTAATCCGCACGAAGCACGAAGTGTCGCATGCTGCGCAATGGCAACGACGGTTGTTTTTCGATAGGTGATTCGCCGGGGCCGGGCGGAAAAAGAGAGCCGAGGACAGAAGAGCGAAACGCTATCTTGGGACCTCCATCTCGAGTGCGGCGGAAGAATTGCGTTGTCCCTCTCGTTGCCGCGGAGAAGTCGCTCGCTCGCGCTCTTGGCCGTGCAACATCGGGGCCATCCAATATATTCTCGTAACCGTGTTTAGCATAAGAGACACGGGAGACTATCGTACGTCGCGCAGCCGCCATATACCGCCGCTACCGGTATTCGCGAAAAATTCGTTGAAAATTTCATCGGCGTCGCTACGGCGCCATTCGTTGCAACGGGCGCCGTCGCCGTTGCCGTTGCCGCTGCCGCTGCAGTGGCCGGGGTGAGTCACAGCTGCAGTCCCCGACTGCACTGTACTACTCCGGGGGCGACTCGGCGGTATAGCGCGCACGAACGAACGAACGAACGAACGAACGAAACGTTTCGTCCGTGGGGGATTTAGGAGGTTTATGTCGCTGAGAGAAGATCGCGCGGAACTCTCCCGTATTCTGCCTTCCAGAATTTCCCTCGCTTATCCGCTCCAGTCTGCCCGGGCGGAGAGACCGGGGCGAGGCCGCAGTTATCTATTTTTAATGGCGCGTAATAACATCGAGAGAAAACATTGCTGCATTATCTGTAAATTATGGCGAACTTTTGGCCTGCCAATAATTCCTACGCCGAGTCTGACAAACGCGCAGTCCCTTAGCTCCTAAATGGTCGGGCTGTCCCTTTTCAGTATACATTTATGCGCGAGTTAACTTGGAATTTTAAAATGGTCGATTAAAATGCACGGCCGTAATAAATGCATTTAAATGAAAGAATTATACGAGTTATCTGGAGTGATCGTAAAATGATATGGCGACATGTACTATATCCAACATGGATGTAATTCATATAAATATTGTAATACTTATACTTTATTACTGGTGCTTCCCATTTATGTTTCGTAACATATTTCATAATGTTCTTAACACACCGTGAGCTCTTAAACTATAATGAAAGCATCGTTTATTCATCCATGCAATGGTATTAAAAAAAATTGGGAGTCAGTAGAGGGTTCTTTTACGGCGAGAAAAGACGTACAGTTATTTCGAGCACGTACAGACTTGTAATTTATTTTGCTATATTTTCCAAATTATATTTCGTCTCGCCGCGAGCAGAGAGTGCGTGCGATCGTAAAACACCAAAGTGTTATCGCGGTGACGAAAGCCCACCTTCTTTCTCGCGGTGCGAGCTCTCCCAGTACGTCCCTGTAATTCTCTATGTAGGAAAAAAAATATAGCTATATGTTTTCCTGCGCGAGACACGCGTGTATATACCGGGTGTATTGCTTGTAAACTTTAGCCTTTAGCTCCTTTATACTGTGGCCGCATTGTTATCGGGCGGGAGCATAGATTACAGTTCCGACTGTACCTCTCTCCTCTATGATATAACGTGCGAACGAAACGCTTCGTCCGCGGGGGATTTAGAAGGTTTATGTCGCCCGGAGAAAGATCTATTGGGAAGTTATGTCGCCCAGAGAAGATCTATTAGAAGGTTATGTCGCCTAGAGAGGATCCTCCGCGTTCTTCCTTCTGGAAACTCGCTCTTATCTGCCGGTGTGAGGAGGTGAAGAAGAAGCGCAGCGAGGTGAATAGCGGCAGCATGTTTTTATTGTAATGATGTCGCTGTACCAGTGTGTGTAGCATATTCTCTTTATGGCGCAAAGAGGATGAAAATCGACAATATAACGGTAAATCCTGATAGATTTAGAGATAATCTTCTTTAAAACTTTAAGCTAACAGTTGAGACTGCGTACTACTTAAACAATACTAAGAATTGGAATTCATTAGTTTGCCTTTCATTATTCATTTAGGTATTTCACAAAGTAAGATTAGTCAACTTTTGCCACTAATCAGTTTAATAATTAGCTCTCCGTTTGAAATTTTTTCCGCGCTGGTACCGACATTGACGTTACATTCGCGATACGTCAGAAACAGAGATCGAGAAATTCCGATGTTCTTCCTAATCCACACTTTGTCTGCCGATGAAACGTGACATGCTGGGTCTAATTATAATAACGTTTAATAACGAGATCATGCGGCTGCCTTTAATCCTCAACGACTCTTTGATCCCTGTTGAGTGTACATGTGCTTCGTGCCAGTCGAGTCAAGAGCTGCGCACCCGATCTACCGGGTGTGCTCGGTATGTGCCGATCGCTCGAATGGCGACAAATCAAATGAAGTGACGCACGGAAGTGATGCTCGACAGATCTGCAAAAGGTGAGATCGGGAGAGATATTGTGTACATTAATCAATTGGTTTGACCGGCGATAATTACAGTAATTGGAGCGGCAATTACTGTTGAACGGACGATAACGCAATTCGTCCGTCCGACAATAACGCACCCGCCGGTCACAACTATTTGTTGGAGAGTTTCCCTCCGCCGTCTCGCCTATTGTCCCTGTAGTCAGAGTCAGAGTTACGTCTCCAATTATTATCTCCCTCGTCGCGGTGCGTAATCCGTTAAATTGCGGCCGGTCGTTCGCGCGCCGCGCGCCAACGCAACGGTGCAAATTGCTCGCGTATTTGTTCGTCTAGCCAGTTGAGAACGAAACTGCAGTCTGTGCATTTGAAGGACGCGGCGCAGAAACAGTCGCTTAAGGCTCCTCATATTCATCTTTACGATCTTTACGTGAAAAGATTACGAGCTAAAAATAGAAATCGCGGAAGTGTGATAGGTTTCATAAATATTTCCTAAAATCTCATTTATTTCAACCAACTATGGAAAAATACCCTTACACCTTTTACAAATATAAGTATAAATTATTTAATACCTTTTAAAAACTATAAGTTTGATTAATAATTTATCAAGTTGGAGCTTTTTTTTATTTTTATGCACGCAGAATGATGTTTCCGATTCTTCGTGAAATAATTTAAAGTAATGGAGAAACCGGATCAAATATCAGCAGATGAAGTAGAACCAAAAGATATATTGGTTTTTTCTAGAGCGTTGACGATTATTTTGTCAATATCTTGCGCGATCGTAAATTTAGTAGCCACGATGGCCCGCATTGTGGTCGGATGCCATGGCTCGAAATAGTGAAAGTTTCCGAGCGTCGAAGTGGTGTACGGTCGCCAGCAGCCGGGTCCTTCGACTGGGTAATGGATTATGCAAGCGTGTCGATAAATTTTTATTTCCTACGAATGTAGGGGGGGAGAACAGGCGCGGGGAGGGTGGGATGAAAAATCGCTCGGGCTCGAGAGTGTAATCCGTGTAACTCGTCGTTGCACGTCGCGTCGAGCGTTATACGTGTAAATCGAGCGAGCAAAATGCACGGTAACGGCCCCGGAGCCACCGCATTTTCCGGAAACTTTTAATCAACAGCGCTGTAACGGGGAACTTCGCAGACTGTTTATGAAACCGTTGAACTGAGATACTCCGAGGCATCAAATGTACAACGGACCGCCAGGTTTAGACTTTGATTTTCAACATCGTTGCGGAGTCTAATTTTCTCAACTTTGCGCATTCGAAAGAATTCACGGTCGTTGAATTTTATCGCCGTCAAATTTAATTTTTCGCACTTTAAAGTTGATATAATTATTAAAAATTATTATATTCTTACAATATAAATTATTTATAATGCAATATTGTTATAATATACAATTTCTCATGGTTTTCTTTCGTGTAAGGATGATTAAAGTACATCGCGGATAGGGATGTCGTATTTGCAGAGGTGAGATGGCTGCATCATTTCGAGAAAGAGAACAATTATTTCTCTTTAGTTGATATATTTTTTTTTTGTGATAAACATTCAGTGATATTATACTGGTTTCGCGAGGGAGACGCGAGATCGCCGAAAGTGCGGCGTGCTTCCACGAACACCCTGTATTACCGCAGACGTCGTGGACCCGTGAGTAAACCGGTCCCGGGGCTCTCTCGGAGTCGTCGACTCGTGACCTTCGAAGCATTAAGCAGCGGCGAATGCTGCCATGCAGTTACCATGCAATATCGTGCTGCCCCCTCGTACACTGCTCACGAATTCGTCGTCTCTTGGCCGGTCTATTTCCAACAACGACATTGGGATCGATTTTCTTGCCGTCGACGTGGGGGGCTATACAGGATAGAAACGAATAACACCGATAAACTTTCGAGGGTGATAAAGGGATGCGATATGACGATTCTGAGATAAGAAACCTAATGTGTGGAAACGCTTCCTTTGTTGCGCTCGAGAGTCTGTTGAGGTACGGGAACACGGGAGGGGAGAGAATGCAATAAATATACCACTTTTTATCAACTTAACGTTTATCGATGGATAAATTCTCGATGTATAGAAACTGAACAGGATCGGAAAGTGCTTTACTTCGGAAAGCGATCGCCCGGAGCGGCGACGTGCTAGCTTCAACGTGCAAAATTACGATCATAACGGTTTATCAGTATTATTCGGCTCCAGCCATCAGTATTATTCTGTATAATTGAATGACATCACGCTCGTATCATGATGTTAACGTTGTACAAAGTGTGAGCCCGTGATTAACGTGACTCACCGTGGCGATACGTAACAGCATTAAAAAACGCGAGGTCTCTTCCGTCGTAGGAGGTTTAATGAGACAAACAGACTGATTAACACGTTTGACTGCGGGCGTGGCAATTTGCTACCTTGCGCATGCAAAGCTCTCTGCTGACATCATACAAAATCCAAGTACATAAAAGAAAAAAAAATTACCGGCAAACATCTAACCGTTTAATAATTCTGAACTATAATATTATCAGGTGAATGAACGAATATAGAATTCGCGAGTCTTGCATTTTGACGGTCTGTCTTACATTTAGAGATTTATAGTCAACATTTATATCGCGTGCACGTTCCGAAAGAAACGTTTGCGCGTTTAAGAGTCTGACGAGAAAAAGGAAAGGTATCTGTGGAAAGAACGGATTAACGAGCAATCTTTCCGTCATAATCGTCGTTTGATCGTACGAATCGAGCCTACGCTATATAGCGTGTTAAAACGGTGGAGAAGAAACTCCGCGAGAGTTCTGCGGGGCAGTCTCTGGCGATTAATGGGGGCAGCCGGCGGCTGTGTGTGCTCCTCGAGACGGTGGCGAGCGTGGAAAAGTACGCTCTCGTCGGAAGAAGGGACTTTTTTCGCGATGGACTTCGGGGCCGGAGCCCGGGCCCCGGGCTGAAACGAGACGGATATTTTTCGCGATGGCCATCGCCGGTCTCGGCCCGGTGGGAGGACCGGTTTCACAGTGGCTTAAATCCTGTTATATACCCGCGCTGTCGTAAGCCGCGCACAACGCTTTCACGGACGAACAGCGGCGCTGGCGATGGTGACGGCCGTGTATGGCCACGCTGTTGTTTTCCCCTCCGTCTTTCCATGGTCCCCCTTCATAATTTTTATTTCCTTTCTGTTCTCTCTCGTTCGCTCCCCCCCCCCTTTTTTTTGGTTTCTTTCCTGGTCTTTCACGGTTTTCGTTCTTTCGACGTACATTGCAAACGGCGAGTCCGCGAAGTTGGCGAAGTTTATCCTGAAAATAGGACGCCGTCCTCGTCATTGCCGTCGCAGACGTTGTATCGTAAAGACGTCGGAAGAGAAGCGCGATCGGTCGAGAGTGTGGAATATTTCTTTTGCCATCGATAACGATTCATTGTCCACTTTAGACACGGAGTTTCGACTGAACGGTTTCACAAGTGAATATATTGCATGAGATCGTATTTTTCGGATTGTTGGTAGCTCGTATTTTTTTTTTGCAGATGTATATTATTGTGATATTGAAAATTACAAATTCGAGAAAATTATTAAATTGCACGTAACTGAATCATACCAGCATGATTGAAACGTAACTTTTAATTAGTAGACAAGTGATCTATAATTTGCGTTCCGTTATTGATGTATTAATCATATTATATGTATAGACGTCTTTTAATTATCCAATTTAGATTAAACCGAGTCATCTAATGACTTACAGATCGAACTTTAGAAATTGAACCTTCCGAGTTCCATTTATCGGCGCGAGTATGTACGCAAGCGTTATAACGTGATGCTATTATTCTAACGATATCTCTCGACGGTACGTGCAACATATCCGAGCGGATCGCCTGAAAATTTCGTCGTTGCGCTCCCTTAAATGCTCCCCGGCGGCGTTCCAGCGGGGTTTAACTGCGATCGTTTGCTTCCGAAAATACCTCGTTTACGGCGGACAAAACGTCGACTGTAAATCTCTCTGACGCTGCCTGGAAAATTCAACGGCGAAGTAAGTAAGGCGAATCGTGTTGAACCTCCCGTGCGATCTCGTTTCCGTTTGCGGTGCGCGGGAATCGGAGGTGGTTTTCGGGCGATTGAAGATTAAGCCGGTTTTTGATGAGCTTTAAAATGTATGAAATAAAAGACTATTAATTTCATTATTAAAAGATTCCGCGTTATAACACGAGAGTACGTCGCACGTGTGATTACCATATCACCGAGTTTTTCAATTATCACTTTCATTCGATCTTGTACTTTAATCCGCGATTGAAATTCATCGTCGAATTCAAGCTTTACGTTATGCAAGCCACACGCGGTATTTTCTCGCGCATATTCAACGACGGAGGCTGCTTTGGGTGTAGAAACGATGGGATGAGCGGTGGGTTCGGAAGTGGGAAGGATTAAGAGCGAGCTACGAAGCGAGAGAGAGCGAAAGAGGAAGAGAGAGAGCCACATAGGGGCCGAGGTCGTTGCAGTGTAGGCGGAGGTTAATGGGTTTCGAGGACAGCGGCATGTTACACCGTGAGATCTCGCGCCTCATCCGTTAAGAATGACGGCAAGCCTTTGTCGAGCTCGAGTGTTCGCGGAACACGAGGCAGAAGATTCCTTTCCGCGGTGACGTCGAGCGTTGAATTTAAATGGTCGTCTACGAGAGACGGAGGTGCAGCGCGTTTCGGTTTTTTTTTTCCCGGCACAAAATAACCAGAAGCGCTGTGATACGCTTGTCAATGCGTCGCGACTCCGAAATTTTTGCGGAGGCGACATTGCAGTCTCCTTCCAATATTACATGTCGGAAAATCGTGTTGCGACGAAACCCGCAGGAATATATTTGACGTCGCGGCGAGCACCGTGGCGCCGATTGTCGATAGTAAACAACTACACAATATGTGCGATAGAACGATCGGAAAACGAAAGTTTGCGTGTGCAAGAGGTATCGATACACAAGTCCTCACAATTTTATAGCGGTTGCCGACCCGGCCGTGCTTCCAAATCGGTTTTCGGCACCGCCCTGCGAGCGCTCGGCGGTCGCGGGAGAGCGGAAATATTGTCCATCGGAAGTAGGCCATGGCGGCAAATTAAAAGAACTTGCCGGTAGTTTCCGCTTGGCTGGCGAACGACGTTTCCGCTGTGTCGTGACTAATTGCGCCAATAATACGCGAGCATTTTCAGACGTTGAAAACGAATCGTTCCAAGATTTTTTTTTGTAGCCTTGGGCATGTTGCAATCGATTACGTTGGAGAGGTTTGATTGACATTTATATCTTTCGTTTCGAAAATGAAACAGCAGTAAAAATAAGTAATAACAAGTCGTATATTTTAATGAATGTAAGACGTAGTTTTTTTTATATACGGTAAAATTTTAGATATTTCTCCTCGCAATTTCTTTTTATAGTTATAGAAAGGAATACAATGAAGCGATTGAATTTTGCATTAAATACTTTCATTAGTGAGATTGTTTTTGTTTCTTAAAATGAAGGAAATATGACGTCGCTTCTTCTGCTCGATGGTTCATATATCAGCAACGTTGTCGCACTGGAACGTTAATTGCGTTTCTTATGCACCTTTTATACCGCGTGCGGTTTGTGTGTCGTAAATGCGTGTGAACCAAGATACAATAGTTTCAAGAAGTTGTTATTCTTGTTATGTAAAGACATTTATTTCATAATACTTGTTTGTTTCGGCTTTTAATGAAACATTCTTCAAAACAGATTTTACAAAAATGGATCCGTCGCAATATATTTTTGTTGTGTTATTTCTGTTATCTTGGATTTTCTTCTTCAATTTGTTAATATAAGCAACCATTAACATTATTGATTTTATTTATTTGATATGTATTCACGAATCTCAGTAAGAGCTTACCAAATTTAAAAAGTCGTCACTAATTTGGCAGTTTTGGTAAAACGATTTTTTATTTACCGATATTGAAAGATATCAGTTTTTTATCAATCAAGTATTAAAATGTCTATTTCGATATCCAGCCATTCAACACATTTCAATCTTCGGAAACACACGTGTAAGCCGTGTACGATTAATCTTCAGAGTCCCACACATATCTGCATCAATGTCATGATTCTGCACTTTGTTGCAGCGATGTTTAAAGGGCGCCATTGTTTCTGCGGCCGTTTGTAGGTATTTAGATTAAAATTGTTCCGCGAAATATAAGCTTCCGCGAAGCAAGCCGGCGCCCGCGCGCTTCGTTATAGATCGCTGAAGCACGGTGCCAGTCTAAATATATGCATGCTCGGTTTACATCGGACCGTTTGTGCCCTGTCGTGCGATTTTAACGTCGCTTCCCTAAGAAATCAGTGACGCAATCGCCGTCCGCTTCCGCCACATCACTGCTCTCCGATTTTACGATTCTACGCCTTCGTACATCAATTTCCGTAAATCTGCAATAACGAAATATTCTGAGCCCTGTTACACTTTGAAATAAGAGACTTAATTTTTCACACGTTTTATTCTAACGCGATATATATTAGGAACAGAAATAAATATTAACGCCTTAAATTTCCTAACGTGAAAATTATAAAAATGTTAATAATATTTTTACAATGTTAAGTACATACTTGCGATATTATATATTTATTTGTACATTATTTCAAAAAGTGAAAAGAGTTTCGGCAATTATTATAATTTTGATTACAATTTGTTTCAAGATTTTCTATTTTTCCAAGTACAATGTCCAAGAAGTTACATTTGCGAACACGAGACTTGGGATTTTTCGTAGAATAGTTATTATAAAAATCTAAAAAAAAAAAGATTTTCCGAAGATTTAAGATATGTATCGATCGAGACCGGTTAAACGTGCGATCTTTGAGGTGCGGTAATGTCGTTGCGCCAGACGCCGGGCTGGTTACCAAGCTCGTTTATCATCAAAATCCGATATGATTAATACGCGGCGCGGGCGATGCGACTATCGGTTCGTCGCGGCAGATGGATCGGTATCTAATCTATCACTATCGTGAGTCATAGCGCTCTCTAAGTGCGCACACAGGACCGACCGCACGGCAGCTGCTGTAAACAATTCGACGGTGTGTGCGTGTGTCCACCGTTACAGGACAAATGATCCTCCGCGCAAATAAAAGTCCTATCATTAAATGGGATTGGCAATTTTTGCCGGAACCACGCGCGTTCGATGACTTACCAAACTACTAATTCATTACGCCGATGCCGCCGAAAAAGCCATATTCCCTTTTATCGAAGTTCGCATCTATCAAAATCCAAGTCGATTACCGGCGCAGGTGCAACGAATGGTTATCGAATGTTCTCGACATGGTACCCATCAGCGATCGATGACCATCGGAATGCACGTTTAGGATATAAAGCATCATGCATTATTGCTTTTGGCTGCAAAATATCATGCTTCAAGGAGCGTTGAAGCTACAAATAATTTATACAGTTGTGTATACGTTATATCTGTATTATATTATACCTACGTGCGTGTATCGAACGGATAGAAATGTGTCTCGAATACTCCGGAATATATTCTATTGCATTTGTTACATTACATGTCGGCGAACATGCTAAAAATATGTAAATTAATCATGGATTCGGTTGGATTACTGAAAGTTCGACTTAATTGTCATACCTTTTGTTTCTTAATGAACCATTGTTAACCATTTTAACACGCGCTGCTCATTATTAATATTTAAGATTTTTAAATGATCTAATTAGTAAATTATTCGCGGAATCAACGCAATTTATTTTAAATGCGACTTATATTTGTATCATTTTTTATTCTTCAATGGTTAATCAATCAGTACGTGATCGCAGGCTGCCGATCATCCGTCATGATCCTCAGCTTGGGTGGTCCGAATGATCAACGAGAGAATCAAAGTTCAGAGACCCACGTTGCAACTCGCTCAGTTGCGGTACTTGATTTTGATGTACAAAAATGCAAAAATATGATCAACAATTATAGATCTTATCAATCTTACCAACAATCATTTATTTCGTACTAATTTCTTATCATTTGTTAGTTATATATTTGTGCCATTTGCAGTGCATATTGCATAACTGCCATAATTTTGTATAATTTTTCTTGGATCGATTTTCTCAACTGTTACCTATTTTATATTTTTCATTAGTGATTTGTTTTGTTAGTTGATTGATTCGCGATTAATTTCGGAAGCGATATGTCGCTCAAGTAATTATACATCGTCGCCTATAAGGGTTTTTTTTTAAGCTGTTTCTTCTTTTTCTCTTCTCGTCTTCTTTCCGTCTTCCATTTAAGTCCTACCGAGATATACTTACTACCTAACTTTGTAAGTACCGTTAACGTCGGCTAACGATTATCGACCCCCGATATCGGCATCCGCATTACCACCAATTCGTACCTGCGTGTACGTGCTATGTATTGCTCCCTGGAATTGAGCTTTAATGTCGTTTACAAACTACCATAATATATGCCTAGCCGAAACTTTGTGCAAAACTGCCGTTGCGTTTCTTAATTATCCGCTGACGTCATCCACCCTTCCGCAGTCGCGTGCAATCGTGATTATGCCGTTAAAGTACTTTCAATGTATTTCACGAATTTCGGGTAGCAGTAAAAGTCACGAAATTATGAGAAACAGTACAAACAGTATACGTTGCAATTATGATATAACAATTGCAGTTATACAGAAATTTCGAAAATAAATTTAACCGGAACGAACGGTCACGGCATTATAAAAGAGTTTTTATTTCCACGGCTAAAAAAATAAATTTAAATCCTAATTAATATAAAAAATAAAAGAAGAAAAATAATACATTGGATAAGTTAAAATGTACTTTTATTATTAATATTGATAAAAAAAATATATGTCGTTTTTTTAAAATGATATTCAGCTCAATTTACGAATTCGGCTGAATCATTGCGCGAGTTTCGTTATTACGGTCAAATCGAAGATAATAAGGATGGAAGTGACGTTCTTCGGAGGCCGTTTGTTTAAGAACAAATAAGACAGCGATGCGGATCGGTGCGATGAGATGAGTGGAAGGGTTGATCATGGGAACACCTGCTCTCGAGCATTCGGAACCGGCGTTTCTCCCCGGCCGTCTCTCGCCTCTCTACTCTCTTCCGAGCGTCGAGCAAATGATTTGATTAGAGAACAATGGCTTTCCATTAACAACCCCTCTCTCCGAGCACGTACCGGCTCATCGTGCTGTCTATCAGCTGACTAAACCCCTCCGCAGAGTCGACGCTCTCCGACGGCGCGCGGCAATGGCGACGTCCGTCGTCGTTACTGCGGCGAAATTGTTTGAAAATTCATCCGGCGTTTCCACGGTTCCGCTGCACGGTTCTCGCACGGTTCGACCGAAAGCCCGACGACCGTAAATAAATATTCTGGCGAATAAGCTTTTGTACGTAACCGCGCGGCTCGATGTTGCACGTTGTCCACGTACATACGTGCGCCTCCACGTGTGTTGATTACGTTTGCACGTTTATAGGCGTTACATAGAGCTAGAGCTTTCGAGGTTTACATTGGCGTTGTAAACGAATCATCCGCGAATTTATTGTTCTCTCGATTTTGCCGGACAGCCGTCGTTGCAGTCGTGCATATTCCGAAACGCTCGGCAGCAACGTTTCGCGGCAGCGATTCCTATTCTGAGCGGTGGCACGTCGTCTTGATTGATAATGAAAATGTTGTGAATTTCGGGGAGAGGATATCCCGCCGAGTGTCATATCTATTCCCGTATTCTCTCACGCTGTTCGAGTATAATGTTTATGGATAATTCTCAATTTGATTCACGAGAATTTCAGGTTGACCCGCCGCGAACTAACGTTGAAAAACATTGTAAAGCACTTGACACTTTATAGACATCTGTTATTTTACCGTATGCTATATAGATAACTGTTATAACGATAACAGTTCCGATAACGCAACAAATAACAGTTGGATTCAATCACCAGTGTGCCGAATTCGAAGGTATTGTTCCTGTCGATCGAGAGAGATCTCTCTCTAAACACCAGGCGGACGATAAAAATGTTATGTTATCGCGAGCTCTCCCGAATTGTTTCTGATCTATGATGTGACGCGCAACGTCGCCCTAACATGGACAATACCGTTGCGAGTGGCCGGACCCGAAGCCCATTTATTGATTCGAATTTCGCAGTTAATATCGAGCCTTCACCTTTTTCCGCGTGACAGTCGTCGAAATCCTGCTGCGCGAGCGGTTAATCGGGAAGCCCTGACGAGGAAATAGGCTATCGATCCGAATGGACAGTGACTCGTTTTGACAGTGCATCGAGTGGAGGGATGTCGCGATAGGGGAGCGCGATAACAGAAACAAATTTCCTACGCCATTTGCGGCTACTCGTTCTGCACGTGGTTTTCATCTGCGTTCCAACTACCGTTCGAATAAAACGTGATTTCTGGGCATCTGGTTTTTTCATACGGCCGCATATCACAGCCGTAACGTCACAGATTGCTTGTGCTCGTTAAATAATACCTGCTGCTTTTAGATTATAAATCATGATGTTTGAGAGAGAGAGAAAGAGAGAAGAACGTTTCCCTCTCGCGGTACAATTTTTATAACGTGTGCTGCATTCGTTTTTCATCAAATTCTTATTCTCTACTATAATTAAGTTAGTTTGTTTTGATTAAGGGAGGGCGTCCAATCAAATTTTAGTGCATTAACGATATCCCATGTTAATGCCACCGTCCGCCAAATGGCTATTTTGATCGTTATTTAAACCGGACGATGCATTTTATCTGGTGAATCTTAGGCTAGAGATTGCACCAAATTTCGCATGAGCTCTTCCTATCTATCTATATATCTTTATTTCTATCTCTCTCGGGTTTCTCCGTGCTATTTGGATTTCGTGCTATTTCTCCGCTGTGATTGTAGCCACGTTGCGCTGTTCATTTGCCTCCTCCCCGTTTCCATATTCGTTGTTGCCGAAATATCCGTGCGAGGCATCGCAATATGTTTAGACGAGGGCGGCGGCGGGAGGGGCAACGCGGGGGAAGGCGCGAGATTGCGAGATGAATATTTGCAGCGGGGTGGAGAATTTCGTTTTTTCTTGCTTTCAGTTTTCCGCGTATCTTCGTACCGTGCTTCGCACACCGCGCACGTTCGCCCGATTTCTCCTCGGCTCGGCTACGTGCGTCTCGGTCCCTTTTCTGAGATTCCGCATTATTTACGGTGCATAAAGCGTTAATACATGGCGCAAGACGGCTCTGAGATTAGCGACCCTCGCGCTGACGTTCGCGTACGGCTGCTTGACGGACGGCGGAGATTTGCGCGGAGCGCGTTTAACTCGTCTGTTTACCTGTTCGCGACATAGGACTCGAAGAAGGCAAACCGAGTTGCGGGGCGGCCGCTCCGCCGTCACCGTCGCGTCGGATGGTCGCAGCTCCCGGCAGCACTTTGCATGACAGAACGGCTAATCTCGCGACTCGCGCGCGGCTCGACGAGAGCCCCGGAGCTCGAGAGGAGTGCATTACCGTACTCGCGCGCGCGCGCGCGCGCGCTTAGATTCCGCACTCCGCACTCAGATTAGCGAATTCGCTTGTCGCACAGCCGCTAAGTGACTTGCTAAGTAAACGAGGCTTCTTCAAGGACCCGAGTAAACATCGTGTCCGCTCTATAAATACGATTTGATTGCTTTAACATTCCGCTTAACGTGCGTTCTCGCTTTAGAGCCACGGCTCTGCCACGAAAGACGTCGAAGATCAACCCGTGGCGTTGCATCTCACTTTGTGTCGGTCATTTTCCCAAAGGCACGTCAACTCCTTTTCCTCGATTCAGTCAGCGACGTTCGTGATTAAATCAATGACGAAGACACAATAGAGGAGGAACGCGATGTGAGAGGGATTATTTTTTTTTAAAGCAATATGGTTTTTCTATATTGATGAAATTTCGTGCCCATCTTGAAATAGAGCTTACGATCGAAATATTTTTCTCGATGAGAAAATAACCTCGCTGAAATTGGAAACTTTTTGATGCGCTTCGAATACCAATTCATCGGCATCGAGGCTGCTTTGTTTGGCAAACGGGGGGGAAAAAAAAAGAGAAATTCCAGTAGGCTCGTATATATGCATGCACCATTTCGTTGTGAGCGCAGACAATGGCGTGCTTCTGCCGTTGGTGATCGTCGTAATTTTGGGTGTACTAAATGTCAACCGATTTCGCATTTACGCCAGGCTGTCAGTTATTACCGAGTGGAAGTATGACGCACCCGACAGTGTAAATAATTCAGGGCTCAATTACGCAAATTGCGAGCTACCGCGTTCTCCCCTTTCCCCTTGACCTATCACCCTTTCGCGTTTGGCTCTCTCTCTCACTCTCTCACTCTCTTTCTCTCTTCTCGCGTACGCGTGTGTGCGTGTGATGCACGTTCTGCGCCACTTCATTCCGCCACGCTCTCTGCAACCCTTCGCCACGTGACTAATAACTAGTTTCGCCGGTGGCGGACATAAAAATATTTTTCACCCCGTACGTGCGTTCGCGTTACGCGACGCGATGAAATGTTTCGCGATATCAGCTTTTCATGCGCTTTCATTTATGCGGTATCAGAAATTAAAAAGGGAGATTGCCTGCCTTTCCGTTTATTTCTATTACATTTCAACTGCTTACTTTAATAAACTTCAAACGTGATTATCTTTAAACTTAATTATTCAAACAACGATTGCGTAAATCGATTGCTTATCTAAAGCAAGTGTAAATAGCTATTTTAATATTACAGTCAAAAATAGGAAAGAAACACAAACTATTTACGGGATAAAGGAAGAAACATTTATTTCAATTTATTAATATTTGTTTGAATTTCGAATAAAATTCTAAAGAATATGACATCTAATTATAAAAAGATTTACCGACTATGATAACAATTTGTGATAACAAGATTGGCGCGTCCGCCATTTTGCTTCGACCGGCTACGAAAGATAACGGAATAGACTTCCGATCCTTTCAATATTCACCAAAAAAGAGTCGAATATCGATATAGTGGATCTCGAAACAATCGATTAATCGACAAAAAATATCGAATTACGTTTCGATCACGTGGTCAACGCGCATCGCGCATTCCTAGTTACGTGTCCGCTTCGCGCGCAATTGCCCGCGTCCTTTCGCGAAATGTGTCCTTTCGAGTCAAAATGAGTATCACGCGCGAGCGAGTGACGATCGAGAGTGCCGAATTTAGCGACAGACGACTTGTCGATGTGTGTTGAAGCGTTCGCGCGGTCGTGTGACGAGTAAATTCTTTAATATTCGGTAACCGCCGCGCGTAACCTCGCGTACCGCCCTAGTAATAACTTGCATGTAAAGATTATCGTTCCGCCGTTTCCGCTCGTTTTACAAGTGCCGGAAGCATCGGGCAAACCATTTTTCGGAGCAACCGAGACATCTGACAGTGATATTCGACGGCGATGCTCGACGGCGGGTGAACAGTATCGACGCGTCGCGTAGCGGCGTGAAGTTGCCGCGCTTCGTGCCGCGTTTCGATTTTGACTATCGCAGTCAGTTACGTGTCCGTCCCGCGCGCGATTGCCTGCGCGCGTCCTTTCCCGAAAACGCGTCCTTTCGAGTCGAAAATGAGTTTCACGCGCGAGTGAGTGATGATCGGGAATGCCGGATTCAGCAGCAGACAGCTTGTCGTCGCGAGATCGGAGTCGTACGCCGCGATCGCGTAACGAGGTAAGTTCTTCGACGTTCCGGGCGCGAGTACCGCGGCGCGAGTATGTCCGCCGTTTTAGTGACGCGCTTGTCGAGACGTATTCCGTCTCTTCCGCTCTTACAAGTGTCTCCCGATTATGATGCTCGGATCCGGCGGTGTTAACGCGAAACGGATGATCCACTTCCCCGACAGTTGTCTTACATCTGGCTTGTAAAAGGGAGCCCTCCCTCGCTCGCTCGCTCGTACAAATGCGACGGATATAAGGCGGACGGGCGGTGGGTGTTCTTCTTTGGACGAGGAAAAAAAAAGAGAGAGAGAGAGACGAAGGGAGAGACTAGAGATTCGCGAAACTTTGGAATTAACGAGGGAGGAGTTCTGCGGTGGTGGAACTTTTGCGCAGACTATTCAACTTCCAGCCGTATAACCTCTCGGGGTTGAAGACGCGCGCCATAATCCGGGGTAACAACGCGCTAGAAAATACCCGTCCCGTCGCCCCCCCCCTCCCCCCGGCCGCACCG
>VBVQ01000900.1:0-44218 GCA_011636635.1 Tetramorium simillimum | reverse complement strand
ATATATATATATATATATATATATATATATAGGGTGCTCCGTTTCTATATATATAATTTGTTTATATATATATATATAAACAAATTCTATTCTGCGTTTTTTTACTTCGTCCTGCACGAGAACGTACCTCTTTCCAGTTATATTGTCGTACATCCTATAGAATAAGGAACGTAGGAAAGATAATAGAACGCCGGGTACGCCTTTGTGTTAACAACTAACGTTTTGTCTTGACTTTAGGAATTGTGCAATGTATGGGGCTTGTCTGACGCTGAGTCATACTCTTTACAATTTTCGGAAAATAATCAGAGTTACATTACGGAAAAGAATAGAAACGAGGTGAAGAATGGCAGTATTCTCAGATTGGAGTTTTCGCCCTCGAAAACGGCGAGCGATATTCTGGCCAAGCTTAATACGGGAGCGGGAGAGGAGAAGGTAGCAGCGCTACAGAAGCTGAGTACGCTCAGCATGGACATGACTTTTGCATTGGAATTTATAAATAAGAAGGGATTGGCGTTGATAATTTCACAGGTATCAAAAAGAGAATCTTTTTCCTACAAAATGATACGACAATATATGATGTTTGTCGTGCCGCAGCTTTTTCTTACACAATATAATACGTGCTGTAGGTGGAAGGTGGAAAATATAAAGGAAACACTCTTGCGTATTCCCTTCACGCATTTGTGGAATTGATGGATCATGGAATTGTATCGTGGGACATACTGGAAACACCGTTCATCAATAAAGTGGCGAGCTACGTGAATAACCAATCGGTAACTCAGGACACCAGTATAGTGGAAGCCTCTCTGAGTATTTTAGAGAACATAGTCCTGAATTCAACGGGGAAATATGGACAAGTGGAAAAAGAAGTCACTTTTCCCAATCTTGTGATGCATTTGCAATGCATGAATGCGCAAATTCAACAAAATGCGATAGCTTTAATAAATGCATTGTTTCTGAAGGCTGATCTGCCCAAAAGACGAGCGGTTTCTGCCACATTACAATCTAAACAAGTTAGGAATGTATTCTTGACAAATGTCATACAATCTACTGGACAGGTATATATACATACATATATATATATATATATATATATATATAGGGTGCTCCGTTTCTGAAAAAAGATCTGGAGGATTACGACGCAGATACAGCGATTGTATGACAATCAAGTTACAGTATATAGGATAGGATACTGTATGTCGCGCACGGAAAACGATCCTGTACCTGAATAATCCCGGCCAAGGGTTGCTTCTGGTTGAATTCGATGAGCTGTGCCACCTGATCGGTCATCTGCACGGCGATTTTCACGATATTGGAATCCTTCTGGACCGGCATTTTGATCGCTTGCGTGTACATAAAAAGATGAACGAGAACCGTTCGAGAACGACGCGGTGTCCCGTGCCCGTCGCGCCAGTTTGTTTACAACCCAACGTTGGGGAGCTCACGGAGCTTTGACGTTTCCGCTGTCATTACGAAGCCGAGATGTGCCGAGATGCAGTTGGAGTGGTCACGTGACACCGCGAGGGTTAGAGGAGGCGAGCCCGCTTCCGGCCCGGAGGCCTCAGAGCAGGAAACGACTCGCGACTCATCGCGACTCGCAACTCGACGGGCAAGGCAGGGCCGCAGGACCGCCACGTCAATTTCACTTTCACGCCCATGACCAGCTGCACACCATTCTCTCAAGTAAATCAACGCGATGGCAGACCTGCAAGGCCTAAACTTTTAGGCCTACGTAACTGATTTTTTTTTCTATTATTAAGATTAAGACAGCACGATTTGCGTATCATGAGACAATTTCAGAAAGTCGTGAATTTTAATCAGACGTTTGATTTTTTGAATTGTAAAAAGATGTCTAGTTCAATTATATGAACAGACGCGCTAGACGTGGTAAATCTGCAGTATAACTCTCCGATTTTCTTTAAATTTTAATAATTTATATATTTTAATGCGTAAAACAAAATTTTAAGTCTATGAAAATGATAATTTTGAATTTTAAACGGGAAGATGACAATCTGCGCCGTAACAATACAACGATAATAACAATAACAATTATAATTAACAATTTTTTTTATGCAGAAATTCCATAATTTTTTATAATATTAATGTTCAATAATTATATAGACGGATAGCTAATGAAAAAAAATTGCTTAATTTAAAGCTCTCGCTGCTTCCAACTCTGGCCCCCAGAGGGAGAACGGCAAATGTCAGATCCCAATTCGTTCAATAGGATATTATTAATGATATAATTATAAAACGATGAAAGATATATACATTTTATACAATATGCATTTAACAATAAATAAGTCGACTTGTAGGTACAATGCGAAATATAACGCGAATTTTGAACTTGGTTTAATATATTTAATCATTTTTCTCTTTTATTTTCTGTAAATTGTTCTTCCATAATAATGGCGTACTATAAAAATAGCTGCATTAATGCGACGTATTGCAGTGATGGATTTCAATTTACCATTAGGGAATTGTCCAGGAATTGCTGGCGCCTGCTATTATTGATATTGCGATCGTGATATTTCCGTCTTAGACACGCATCATCAAGAAGATTGCCCATACACGCACCCACGTCGAACATTACTCCGGCCAACAAAGAAGAAAAGATTGCCATATGGACACTTACGATCGCGAGGCACGTCATGCATCTCGAGGATTCCGTTGTATGTAAAAACAGCGGCGTTCGGATGAGTCGCTATTCTCCTCTCGCGGAAGGACTCTTTATAAAAATTGGCGTGACCGATCGCCGTGTATAATCCCTTCTGGATTCAACGAAAACCACTTTGTCCAAACGACTGTTGATCGTGGGAGTAACATCGCGACGCGACATTTACCTTGCAAATGTAAAGATTACACCGTCCGTCTCGCTAAGGATCTTCTCTCTCTCAAGCACGCTTTCCTCAGACAAATAATATCTCGATTCTTCGGCGTGCAACACCGGTTTGCATTCGAAGTCATAAGCAAGAAACGGTGATGTAAGCGTCGCAAGATGGTAATCCTCGGATGAATTTCGCTCCTCGGGCCCCTTACGTAAAATCGAGAGGCTGCGCCGAGCCGAACGTGCTGCGGGAGCCGGCGAAAAGGTCGTGGCCATCGTGGAAGGTGGTTGTTTTGTCTGTGGGTGGCTCGACCCGCGGCGTCTGGTTCTGGTCTTCTGGATGATGGTAGTGGTGGTGGCGGCGGCGGCGGCGAACGGCGTTGGCGATCGTGTTGGCGGCGACGGTGAGGAAGAGAGCGGCACGGTAAGGGGGCACGGACGTGCCTCGACCGGCTGCGGTCGAAGACGAAGTCACCGACTGGGATCGAGGTCACGGCTGCACAGGCTCCCGGTTATGTAACACGAAGAGCACGACTGTGGTTGCCATGGCTGCGGGCGAATGCGGCGATGCACGAGAGCTGGCCACGGTCCCATGAACACTGACCGCATCGCGTGTCTCGGTTTACCCAGCTGTAAACGGCGAAAAATATTTGGCTCGCGTGAAGGCGCCGAAAACGTCGGCGCTCATGTTTCTGGCAATAAATTTATTTTCGTAAATAATTGTCGCAATTATCTCGCCGCTCCTTCCCGACTATGTGTTTCACCTTAATTGCATTATGGATGCTCGCGTGATTTACAAAGTTACGTTGCGCCGTCCCCACAAGGGCGCACATTTTCTCCTGACGAATCGCGAAGAGAACTGTTGCCTATATCACTGAATATGCACCTGAGAAAGAGAGATTGCGATCTAGCAGCGCGATGCATAAATACAGCGCGGGCACGCTATTCTGTTGCATTATGTCTGCTCGGATAGAATAACCGTGACTTTGAGGCTCTAAACTATACTCGCTATGCCTCTTCTGCTGAGATTTATTCCGTTTATTCTTTGAGATACGACAGAATGCACGCCTAACCGTGTAATTAACTGCGTAACGTGCGAAATTAAATATGCGATTTTAAGATACGCCCGCCGAAAGAAAAACGCGCGAACGCAAGAAATCCTAGGCATAAATATTGTGGATAATTTACTTGCGAGAGGGTTAAAGGTGCGACGTCGCGAGAAACGCTCGCCATTAACGGGACGCGGACCAAACGTTACTTCTATGGCAAACTTTTCAAAGTCTGCCACGAAAGTATCCGAGAAACGCTTCTAACGATTGCATTTTTACCCCGTGCAAAGTCGTAAAACGACCACGTGGTAGTGAGACATGTAAAATCCGTATTATTAACATTTTTGCGGATAATGGTCATCTAATTGTGTAGAATCCTGTGGAAGTCCTGCAATTCCGTTGCACTACAAATCCCGGAATTATCGTGAAAACTGTTCGTTATTAGATTAAGGTAAATATTAAAGAGAAAGAAATGACTGCATTTAAATGCTACAAAGTATGGAAATACTGATCTTACCGCAATAATTATCATTTCATTTGAATCGCCCAATGCTACGAAGTATCCTTCACGATCATGCAGCATTCATGTATCGGCTCTATTCATGTATCGCGCTAAGCGATAAGATTAACTAGAGAGAGGCTGCGTCTGGATGCTGCATCAACGAGATCGCACTCTCCCGCTATTTTGAAATTATATGCGCCGGCGGGGTGCTCGAGATAATGAGAATTCCACACGACGAAGATATCTGAGATATTCTAATTGGTACGTTAGCTTCGGCATCGCCGTTGGGATGTCATTTTTCTCGACGACCACCGATTCCGTTGGGATATGTAAACGTTGTTTTTGCTTGTACATGGAAGTGATTCACGATGATGCGATATGCAGTTTGGCTGAACTGCGAAACGCCCGTCTTCTTAATAGGAGCTCAAGAAAGAGGAGGAAGAGTAGGAGAAAGAGAGTCGTCGCGAAGAAGTGCTGATCGTTAATGGCACCGACAATGACGACTTGACACGATTTCCTCCAAGGCGACATGCATGAGCCACTTTGCCACGAGAGAAGCCTAGGGAAAGGCGCGCAACCCAATTTTGGCCTCGGAAAGGAAAAAAAAGGAAAAAAAAAAAATCTACTCCGACCCGCCATCAGCTCGAGTAGACGTCACTCGCACTCGCGCCAGCCGAGAAAAGCTTCGAGGAGGCATTCGAGAACGCCGAAATGGCAACGAAAGCGCGGCCGTCTCGCGCGCAGATGGAAATGGCAAATCGCATAAAAAATTCACCACTCTCCGAGGGTTAAGGTCGAACGAGACGCGCGAATATTGTACGAGAGAGAGTTAACTTCGGAGTGAGGCGCCATTGGAGCCGATGTTTCTTATTCGTGCCGCGTATTCGTTTCAGTTTGCGTAGCCAGCGATATATTTATTAGGCATGAATTTAAAAGGAACTGCCAGAGAGCGAGCGATATCAATGATCTACGTGAAATATGCGCGATGAGAAAATTTAGCGAGGTTTTCGTTAAAATACCGTTACAATCCGCCATTTTTGTTACTTTTTACTTTCTTTACGATCATCAGAAGACTTCAACAAATTTTTTAGTCATCTTTTGTCTTAAATTATTTTGATCAAGAATAAAGGCTATTATCGAAAATAGCTTTTTAAAGTTTTGCTCTTTATTAATTGAATAATACTTTTTTAGAAGAATGTTCTAAATCCTTAAATGCATGATTTCCTAATGCATTTTGTAAAAGTTTAAATGAAAAAAGAATGATTTCGATCATTTTTAATTGACTAAGACAGCCTTCTTAAGCTTCTCTAGAAATTCTGTTTCCAGAGGAAGAAAGTCTGTTGGAGGCATTGGAAGAAAGTAAGGAAGTAAATACCATAAGATCTTAAAAGCCCCTTTTATACATCCAAGGGTTAATGCAGGGGTTAACGTAGCAGTATCATAAAAATACGATCAGTTTACTTCGGTGCACCTTACTGCTTTCGAATCCCGTGAATTTCATCTTTCTGAAGATTACCTACCTTCTTCGAAGGTAACCGCGGAAGAAGTAACCGCGGATAAATAAGTAGTACGGATGCGTAATGATGCGCTTGATTTAAGCTCGACCCTCTTTAAATACCATTTAAATTGCCGTGCACGGCGTCGTTCAGGAATCTCTATTAATGCGTCGCGCCGCGCCTCCTCTCTCCGTTTCACAGACCATTGCGGATGAAGTGCACGCGGCGCATTTGAGACACGCCGCGTGGTCTGGTATTTCCAGTGCCCAGGCCGTGTAATTTTCCGAGTATAGAAACGCGCGCGCGCGCGGCGCGATCCGCGTTCGCGTGAAATTGGAAAAGGGCTCCGTCCCGCCGGAGTCTCGCCATTTGGCGAAGCGTAGCGACGACCAGACGATAGACCCGGGAACCGTCTGGTAGACCTTGAACGGCCCTTTAACTGGCTGCATTGCAAGTCAAGGTTATCATCCTCGTCTCTCCGTGACGGTGGAACGGTGCCTCCCGAAGGGAGCGAATGAATAGAAACGCGGATTCGCTACTTCGCCAAGGTCGCCCTTGCCTCACAGCAAGAAATGCATTCCGGTGTATCGCATGCGAGTACATATTTCTTCTTTAGCCTCGTCGCAACTAACGTACCGAACAAAGGTCTACAAATACTGATGTGTGACAAGACGCGCGTGATGGAAAGTTATATAGCAAATTAATTAATTTTTTTTCTATTATTTGCAATAATATCATCAAGATATGAAAGTGTATCGCAATCGCATAATCTCGATGAAATAAAATTCTATATTGATTGTGTTATCGCGATTAATGAGAAATCGGTACGTGAGTGTCGCGCAGATTATTACGAGAAATACGGTAGGCATTGGAGATAAATTCGCGATAAATCGCGACGGAATGTGACAGAACTATAATATGTGGTCCAATAAATTATTAATGCGTACGACCGGCAAACGAGAATCGATGACTGCAGCGGATCTGTTGGAGCGGAGATGCGGTGGAGATTAGCTATGCAAAATTGCGCCCGTTTTCCGTGACTAGATAATAGTCCCAGGAACTACAACCCCGCCGTCTCCGCTCGCGCGTGATCGTGACCGTCGGCCGTAGGTAGCATTCCTTATCATTACGTTCCATAAACATTATCCACGGTTCCATCGAGAATGATTCCGCGACGCGGCTGAGAGAAGTGAAGAAGAGGTGGCACGTCCCGACCCAGAAGGAAAGCCACCTCGGGAGGGAAAGAGAGGTGAGAGAGGGAGAGAGAAATCAAGTGATGGTGGAGGTGAGGGGCGGCGGGAACGGACGATCGAAGAAGAAGAGAGAGAGAGAGAGAGAGAGAGAGAGAGAGAGAGATAGAAAGGTAGATTGCGCCGGAGTAAAACGACACGGGATCGACCGAGAGAGGAAGAGAGAACGAGGAGAATGAGGGGAGAGAACGAAACGCCGTTTGGGAACGAACCGTGAAAAATCAAGATGGGATTTAAATTTCGCTTGAATATGCATTTCGTCGGTTTGTCTTGATACTCTACCCGCGCCTCATTATATGCACGCACCTATTTATGTGCTTACTTCGCCCCGCAGTGCGTTTCAGAAATATACCGGTCTGTTGGGAATTTGATATAATTGCTGTTCGAAACTCGAAACGCGAGTATATGCTTGTATTGTCGGAAATTAGACATTTAACATTATTTTGCGCCAATGCGAATAAACGATGAGCAACATGTGACAAAGATTGAGCCGAGAAAATTACTCGTAATTTAATTTCTGGTACATATTTATTCGTATAAAATAATAATATAATGGTTACTTCGTGCATCTTACAAATTTAAATTGTTCGCGTATAATTTTCCAGTTGGCGAATCATACGTTTCTTCGTGATGCGCACAATACATCATGCATGCCTCATGTAACACAGGCACGGCGAGTGCGTTTCGTCGCGATAATTCCGTGGAGAGCCGATGTCCGGAGGAATGTATTTAGAGCATCCATTAGGCCATTTATTTATCTTCCTATTCTCCCGGGCGCATTACTAATTAGCCGTGATTGCGATAAAGTATCTATACATCAAAAGCATACCTACTAGGCGCGCATAGATACGTGAATCCCTTTCAACCTGCGGGATACAATCTGCGCACGTGGATTCCGTATTGTTGCCGCATTGTTGCCTCTGATAGCCGCTACATTGACTAGCACGCTCGCGGATAAATCTGATTTGCCGCATCGTGATGTTCCTACCTGCGTATCGTGGTAAATGCGTAGCTTACCGAACGAAAAGGAAGGGCTCGTTCGCGCGCTGTACTAGCTACCTGGGCTACGGGAGAGGGCTAAATTACGAGCTTGTCGGCCGCTGTTAGCTCGCCGGCCAGCCGGCTATCACCCCGAGCTGGTATTAAACCGAACGGTACATCCGGTGCGTATGTACTCACGATCGCGGCATGCTTTCGAGTGGACCGATCGAATGGCGATTCTGCGGTAGACAACGCCCGGGGCTCCTCGACGGGTCCGTTGGACACACGGAGATTGTACACAGGGGTTTGCGTGTCGCTGTGCGCGGGGGCTGGTTTAACATGGGGATGGGTAATGGCGACTCCTATCAGCCCTATACACTCTATCCCCGCTCGCCGGCCCCTTCTCGGCGATATCTCTCCGTTCCCCCTTTTGGTCCTCCTCTCTGCCTCCCGGTTGTCGTATCGTTGAATTTGAATCTCTCATTATCCTCGGGAGACGTTTCGTCATTTACAGTTAGAACGTCATAAACGTAACTCGCGATATATCCTTTATTTTTACTGCATCTTTATCTAATATATTGTAATTTACTTCTTCTGTACGGATTTCAAATGAGGTTATTTAAATTTCACATAACAAGTACGTAGCTAAAAGGAAGACGTATACATTATCATTAGATATAATCATAAATTCTATTCTTTAGAAATTGAATTAATTTCAGGAATTGAAAAAATGAGATTTCTAATTAAATAATAAAATATATATTTAAAAGTATTGCTCGAACTTTGAAATGCAAAAATATTGCTTAATATTCGAATATAAAATTTCAACAGTGATACAGAAGCGCAAAAGAAAGACGAAAACTGCACTAAGCGAAAAATAATATTTTGTCTAAACAATAGTTAATAGACTACGAAAATATAATCATTTTTTTAAAACAAATGAAAGATCCTAGACAAAATTACTGAAACGTAATAGATTATTCATGTTGAATTTTCAGTCTTCCTAACATTATCCATGGATTTTTCCTGTGTCTTCAATTTTTTTATGTTTTTTTCCATTTTTTTGAATAAATTTTTTTCTCTTCTCCTCCATATCAGTCGTTCCTTATCTCTCTTTTCATTGTCAATGCCATCCGACCTCCCGCTACATGGCGTTAAGGGAAGAAGGGGAAGAATGAAGGAAGGAACAACGATATCCCGGTAATTTACGTCAATAGTGGCTGAACTGAACGGCCACCAACCACTTTGCATATTGGATACTCGCACGACTCGCAGTTTAGCGCCCGTCTTCGATGAATATCCTGCAGCCGGCCGCTGCACTCGCCGGAAATAGCCTCCGTTCCGGAATTTCATTATCCTCGGATCGCCCTTGTCGTTGATGCCTGATATCTCGTCCGGCTCCGGGGTGGAATTCAAAAATTCTGCCAATTCTAGAACATTTTTATCTATCCTACTTGGTAATTTCATCGGCTTCCGCAAGTATTGTCGCGCTCGTGGCTTTCGCTCGATCCCTCGACGTCGCAAGTATCATTTCGAACCGTTATCGATGACGTCGCGAGTTTGCATATATACAGCGGTGCGTCTTCTTTATGAGTTGATATTATCGCTGCTCCTCCTATTTCTTGTAGCTTATTATCTTAAATATAAACGTTTTGTTACGTTTTATTACTTGGCGAAAAGAAAAGGGAAATACGAACCAATGAAAGTTGACGTCATCAAGAAAAAGAATTAAAGAATTAAAGAACAAAAATTTCTCGGTAAATCAGATTTCGATAAATTTATCAGAAATAAAAGTGACAAAGTGCGAGGTTATAAAAAAATTGTAAAACAAAAAAGGAAGAGAGTCACGATATAGCGGAATTTCCATGAGTGTGTAAAAATGTAACGTCAATTGACGTGGAATCCAATCTCAATTAATCCGAGATAATAACCGATACCCGATAACGGATAAAGCTACGATAAAGGCCGAGCCAGAGTCCGATAACGAATTTTACTATACATCGACATTGCTAGCGACAGACAGTCGCTCTGTGATAGCAAGTAAGTGATGAACCTTCGTGACTCGCGGAGCACAATGCGGGCTATGTTACCTCTGTTGGTGCTTCTGGCGACTCTGTGTTTCGGCCATGGTGAGTATATAAAAAAAAGAGGAAATTATCGTGTATCTTGATCTCAAAATTGATTTCATGAATCAAAAAAAGACACGTGCTCGTTATTCTTGTTTGTTTCTGAAACCGGGGAAATGAACAGCGTGGGCAACGAGCAATTTTGCACGAATCATTAGTATGCATTATCGAATCAAAATACGCGCAGCATGCGCTCGCAACGAGATCGGGGTTGATAGAATATTAATCGCGCTCGGATAAAATTGCGACGGTTAATTAGTTTTTCATTAAGCTCGTCGATAATTATCGCGCGGGCCATGTACGTTCCGGAAAATAATTTTTACGCTCGTGATGAATAACGCGAATACCTAATTTATGCGTCGCAATAACCCGGGATTATAAAAACTTCGTTCTTCTCAATAAATTCATTTTTTGTCATGCAATTTAGATTTTATCTTGCGACAACGTGACATATACGCTATCAACGATAATGACAATTTTAATTTGTGCGTTAAGGTTCGCCAACCGAAAGATCGCCAATCGATCTTCCTATTCCTTTTGATGCGGCAGAGTTTGGTTTAACCGGTCGCGTAGTTAATGGCACAAAGGCCGCTATGGGACAATTCCCTCATCAGGTAATATCTTACATGGGGCAATTCCCTTATCAGGCAATTTTAATTTAACGCATAGGTATCTGAAAAAAATGCTATTTTTAGGTGTCTTTAATACGCAGCTGGAATCAAAGGCATTTTTGTGGCGGCGCAATAATTAGTCCTTCTCTAGTTCTAACAGCGGGTCACTGCATGTACCTGTAAGACAATGATTTCAAATAGATGTCTTAATTATTATCAATAGTAGACATCATAAGTAGAACTGTAGACTTCGTTACTTTAATATTGTTACTACTTTTTTTTTTTAGTCGATAACTTCTATTGTTATCTGTTGTTTTCAGTGAAAACTACTGTTTTTATTTGATAAATTAGAGATATCTCAGTGAGTTGATAAATTCTAATCTACTTTCGTTATCTTTTTAAAAGATTGCTGTTTGTATAAAACATCGATTAACCAATTAATTTATATATCGTAAACATTTATAGATTAATAGAGAAGTGTTCGGGAAAATTTATTTAAGTCTATAAATTAAACTAAATGATTGCTAAATAGATATAAATAGAGCTATTAATTGTATAGCTCCAGAACGCCTTTACAACCTGATTGGTTTATGGTCGTCGGAGGAATAGTAAATTTGAACGACCGAAGTGTGACGCGGCAGCAGAGGGACGTAGCAGAAGTCAAAATTCATCCCAGATTTGACATTAATAACTTATACAATGACATTGCCATTGTGAAAGTATGATAGTTTTACGAATTCAACTATTATTTGCTGCATTTTCAAGTGACTTTCAAAGTTACTAAGCATAATTCATGTCTGATCGTAGCTATTGGAACCCTTTACCTTTAGTCCGGAACTCCGTGGTGTGGCCTTAGCAGGGAATGAACCCAAACCTAATGCAATTTGTCAGATATCTGGTTGGGGTTATGAATCGTCTGTGAGCATAATATTTTGACCTAAAAAAAAAATTTGCTTGAATTAAGAAGTCTCGATCTCACTAGGACGCTTTTAAAATATTTCAGGATGTACCGATAACGAGCCCCGACTTGATGTACGTGGATCTACCCATTCGAAGCACAGAGGAATGTCGCAAGCTGCTTGCAAACGTAACAGAGTTGCCATCGGGCATGTTCTGTGCTGGTTACTTAGAAGGTGGACGAGATGCTTGCCAAGTAATCTTTTTATTCATTTACGTATACATGTATATGTTTCATGACGAATATGATTTATATAAATTACTATTTTTCGAATCTTTCAGGGAGATTCTGGAGGCGGCATGGTCTGCGATGGTATTCTGACTGGTCTCGTTTCCGGTGGCGAAGGATGTGCTGAGCCAATGTTACCTGGAGTTTACGCGGATGTGTATTTCTACTTGAACTGGATAATAAGGGAAACAGAATCTTTGTGGGTAGTGGAAAAAAAATGTAAAGATGATACTGGAGGCACTGAAACTGAAAATTACGGCACGTCTAACACATCGTCGGCTATGGTCATAATAATCTCCTTCTTTTTCGTGCTGTTATCAACTGTTACATCTAGACCTTGAAGCTAAAATCCTCTATTGACACATTGATATTTATGTTTGAAGATATTGTTAAATAACAAACAGTATTTATAAATGTAATGTGATAATATTAGAGAATTTACAACTGTATTATATATAACTTAACGAGTAAAATATCTTACGAAATAAATAATATTTAAAATTAGTAAGACTGCTTTTTTCAAATAATTGCAAGATTTAAATGAGTATCGTCTATCACAATTTAGTATGAGTTAGTTGTTCTTAATTAATTATTTATTTTAATTATTTATTATCAATCGAGTGTTACTACATTTGCTTACATTTTTAATAATTAATTTTAAATAATCGCACAGAGATATTTAACATCTTTCAATTTATAATGTAACTTGAGCTTGAACCAATTGATAATTTAATCTTTCTTTATTGTTTTGGCTGCGTTATGTCTGTGAAGTATGTTTTCCGTAGATTTTTAAACGCGATACGATTTAGTAAATGACTTCTGATAAGTTCTAATTGCATAATCCGTGAACCTATCGATATCTCTGTGTAATAAAACACGAAGATAACTAATCTTACTCAATATCCTACTCATTAACCTTGTATCAAAAATTGTCCTATTTCTTCTTTAAATATTCACTTATTTAGATAGTAAATTCATCGCTCTGTTAAGATTGTAAATATAGAAGACAAAGCATAGACTTGATTCATTATATGCATTTATTTAATACTATTTTTATTAAAATTTAATTAGTAACATTTTGATTTGTTGCTATTTATAAACCATTCTTATACCATAACATTCGTTTTCTTAAGTCATCAATTACCTACAATGCATTAAAAATGCGTGCTGAATTTGTTACTGACAACATTATATATTAATTGCTTAATGACCTCTGGTATAATTAGCGAGTTCAATACCAGGATTTCCTATACTCGGTTGTGTATTGCACACACACACATACACACACGCGTGCGTAAACGGTATAAGCAATTAATCTCTTCAATTACCACATTGAATGTTTTTAACTTTTCGTTTTTCGTAAACATATAAATACCGTGAAAAATATTTTATATCCATTAATTTCTCTTACGAAATACATGTACATTCTGTTAGATACGAAAGGATTAATACAAGGAATGATTTTCCGTTGCCTTCCGTGCGAAGAGATACGAATGAAAAGAAGAAAAAAAAGAAGAAGAAAGGAACAGATGCGCGATGCATCCACTTTGATCTCAAACGGAAAGCAACACCGGCAGACGCGCAAAAAGCTCATATTCTACTTAATACACGGCGGATGATATCACGAGAAATGTATTAGCGGATTGCTCGCGCTGCCAAGATGGGGAATCGTCCACGGTGTATAATTCGCGAATCGTGCAACTCCTTTGCCGCGTCTGCTGGTTTCGCTGCACCGGTATTAAATTCTGTACGAACCCAGTATCTTCAAAGCAATGTGGGGATTCTTGGCGGCTCTTTTAGATTGGGTATAAATTTTACGCGTTAATATTTGCTGCGTATGCGTACGGGGCGAGTTACGGGAGAGGGATTAGGGAAATTGAATTATCCTCGTCTAGCTGAAAGAAAACGTCGATGTAATTATTTGAAATTAAATCGTCTTGTTCCTTGTAGAAATAGAAATAGCAATTTAACATTAAAATTTGCCTTTCTAAAAATTACGAATAATTTATCGTTTTCAATCTTTAAACGTCGCTATTTGCAAAAAATTGCATGATTATAGACAGATTATAGATGTTTAAAAATGAATGAAATTTATATCAAATATTTGATTAAATATCAACAATAATTGATTTTATCTGACTACTTTCGGATATTCTAGACAATAAAGAAGATAGAAAATAAAAAACTAATTCAAGTTAGACTTGCAAATAATCTCAAGTGCATTTCATATATTGCGAAAAAGGGCATTTTGTTATTTGGAATGTCCTCATAGAGTGGAATCTTGATTTATTTTAATCGACACACCGATATTGACCGTTCTTACATGAAAGTTTGATTTCTTCCGGCTCGCGCGATCGTAATCTTCCAGGACGGGCTTCCGTATCCGAAAGTTAATCCGCGCGGAAACCTGAGATGCGCTCTACGCAGGGATTTCAGGGTCGCGTAGGCTCGCGATCGATGCCCGTGAAGCGATCGCGTGGGAGAAGAGATGGGAGTAGAGATACGAGGAGAGGAAAGTAAAGTATAAAATCAGAAGACGGATGAGTCACAAAAGTGAGGAGCGAAGGGGGATAACAGGGTGGATAGAAGCCGTGGGTGAAAACTACCGCACGTTTCACCTGATAAACGTAACTTCTGATACGTACGCCCCTCCGGCTTCGGTTTTTTTTTTTTAAGCTAAGGAGGGCGTTTTTCACGGCCTCTCCGATGCCCCTACGGCTTTCAGCCCCGTTGCTTCCTCGACGGCGAATGGGAAGAGGGGAATAGGCATGTTTGCGCGTCGACAGGGTCCATTCGCGACCTCAGTAATTCCGAGTTCGAATAAGAATTCATTAGAGGATCTACAGGGCCCAACTCGCTCTCCCGCGCAGGGGAACATTTTTCGGCTCTCCTTTTCTCTTTACCGTCGGGGGTTTTAAATAAATTAAAAGTTTGCGTTTTCTACAGGGGCGAGTAACTTTACCGCGCGCCCAAACGCGACAGCGAGCTAAATTCGATAGGTGGGGCTGCCGACGATAAAGTTCCCTCTAATTACTCGTAGAATCGAAGGTGGGAGGGTAAATTCGGGGAACGCTGGTGGACTATTCAAGAGACGATAGAACCCCGGACTTGTCCCAAGGGAATTAAAAGAAAGAAGCGCGTTGCTTACATTAGTTGCTCCGAACATCGAACTTCGGCGCTTCGGCGAGCGGAGAGAAAGACGAAGGTGAAGGTGTTCGCCCGACGGAGGCGTTTATTAATGATACGTTCGACGGATCTGTGGGTATCCCGTGGGCGAATTCATTATACTAATTGCACATCCGCGCTCTATCCGGCCGCGCGTGGGCATTTTCGTTGGAAGTGCAATGGCAAAGTTCGTTTCGTAGAAGGATACGCTCCTCGCGAAACGTCTCCGTCATATAAAATCGATTTCTTGTGGAAAGGATCCTGTATTATTACATGATTCATCAGAATTACTCTGGAGCATCCTGCTTATTCAGACGTTTCTAAAATGTTATATAAAGAGATTCGTATTGATATAATTGAGATTTCGGTGTCCTCTTTTTTAGATACTGGTATATTTTAAAGGACTTGTGTACATAAGTGTGTTCAACGTTAAACACAAGAGTAGTTTAATCAGAATCGTCAATTGTTAGACGCAAACGGTATAGAGTACGGAAGGTTGTGATTAAGAATGATTTTATGACGCATTTAAAGCTGCGAAACGGCGGAAGGAGCACCGACCTCAACGAACGAATCTCTCTTAATGACTCCGTTACGCATTAACGGCCGCTTGGAAATTGCCTGAAGACACACGAGGAAGTCGTTTCCCGAGGATGTGACCGGAAATTCCAATACTATCCTCTACAACGAAATAGATAACGGTTAAATTTGCCTTCCAAGAAACGGGCACTATTATGACGCGTCTTAATTTTTACAATTATCTCCGTGCTGAATTTTTTCCGACAGCTCGGAAATAAGTTTTTAAGTAACTTAATCAACGACCACTTCCCGCTAATTACCGTATAAAGTATGAAACTCCACTTGACGCTTGATAAGAAAACACCACTCGAAGTACTAATTATTAAATACACCGCGTCTTGGGTTTAAGTGTACGGAAACGAAAGAATAACGAGAACGTTCAATATCGCGATTGCAACATTAATTACGTCCCATACCTTTCTCATTTGCGACCTGACTTTCACTTTTCGCGCACCTTCATTACTCAAACGAGATAAATCCTCGCTCGCAGCAACGTCATGCGGCTGATGTCTGTAACCGTCAACTTTACGAAGGAAGATGAAAGAAACGCGTTTAAACGCGTCTCTCTCGGCCGCGGTAGCATTCGCTCGTTTCTCCCACATCCGCGGTGGATGCCGACGTTGACCGACTAATTAATTAAATGTAAACGCGACGAACTGCGCGTTTCCTCTTTTATATTCGCCTCAGACGGTTCTGTCCTTCTCCACGGGTTTCCTCCCGGCTTTCGCGCCGCTCCGCTTTACCTGTCTGCTCCTCTCCTTCCTCCTCTACGATTCCTCGCTCTCTGCCATTCCTTGTTCTGCGCGAGATCGTCCGTCTCGCGAGCGGGCTTCGGGAAATTCCCGAGTCGCTTATTTGCGTTTACCTAAGAGTCGCGTCTTCTTCGACGCGATGCAGACGGCTAATTGGGCTGCCTTTCCACGTTAAATGCGAGGTAACCGTCCCGCCCATCTCGCAGACAAACGACATCTGCAATTTGTGTTCCGTCGTTCCAATTACTAGACTCTTGTGATCTGTGTTGCGTTAAAAATTAATGTTTACATTGCCCAATAGAAGTTTACAATAACATTTTAGTACCGAGAAACAGCTTAGAAACCATACATACACACACAACTCTATTCGCACAAACAGTGAAATTCAGTTAATTTGGATCAGACAATCCATTTCATTTTATTTCACATCTCAGATACTGAGAACATTCTTGTCTCTTTTTCAAATTAATATAATGTACATGTATATAGAGATTTTAATTCATTATACTGTGTATCAGATGCACTCCTTTTTCTCCTTTCCAATTATCTCAACATCCATGCGCGCGTTTTATACATTCCACTTTCTGAAAATCTCCAAATCAGACGCAATTTCGCGGAAGTGCTCGATCGTCGAATTCCGGTTTCTCGCACGTGGAATAATGAAATGCCAACATTTCAAGCACCGGACAGTAATCCGCGTTTTAATAAAGGGATTATACGATCGTCCCGTTCTGCGAGAAACGGATTGCACGGGTCGTCCAAGTAGCGCGCGATATCCCGGCGCGGTTTAATAGTTCCGCCGCGGGAAGTTTCTCGCGCTTTACCGTTAATTTCTTGGCGGCGTTTATTGCGGAAGTTAATGCCCTTTACGAAATTCGTATTACCGTATCGCGGCGTCTAAGCCGCTCGTTTCCTCTTCTCGCGCCTCCGTTATCTTCCTCCGCCGTTGCGAGAACGGCGATCGGACGGCGGGGGTCATTAAGAACTTTCCCGCTCGCGCTACCGCGGTCGAAACCATAGAGAAACGGATGGGGGTATACCGAGCTATCGTTATTTTCCATGACGTTTCTCGCTTTTCGCGGAATCTGATGGCGGCGGAGAACGGGGCGGGATGCGCCGTAAGGCAAAACGATTTTGTCACGTTGCTTTCTGCGTGATTGCGACGCCGCGATAAGTACAGCACATCGACCGGCGACGACGGCGCTGGACAAATTGAAATTATTGTTCTCCCGTCGCGGTACAGTTAGACATGGTTTTTACGTTGAAAAAAAAAAAAACTGCGATCGACGTTATTTGTATACTTCCTTATTTGTACGTTTTATATATTTGTTTCGCTGCAATATAGATGCAGTTAAAGTCATCGCGTGACTTCAGTACTCACGAAAAGGGTTTACCACGATTGTTCTCGAGTCACCTCGGGCTGATTCGTTCATTATTTATTGCGGATGAAATTACACGCCTGAGTTGCAGGGTTTTCTTTTCTTTTTTTTTCCTTTTCTTACGGAGCACTTTACATTGAAGCGGTCAAACGTGATCGTAAAGATACGATTTCTTCAGAAAATTGGGTTTGCGATCTTCCCGATATTCCGCACGCGAAATCCGATAACTGGTTTCGCGCAGCTTACTTACTTCTAACTTGGGTCTACCCCGCCTCTCATGTCTCCTCGCAGTCTCCACTCTTACTCTGACCGTCCCGTTCTTTACCTTCAGCGCGAACGTCGGGATGCAATTACTTAACGCAGCGAGCGCACCGCCCTTTTCTCGCTGATGAAAAATACGCGCGCGCCGGCGGTTGCGCCGCTTAAATCTTTGCCATTTGTCAGCTTGCCCTTGGCTACTGGACGTACCTTTCCGCCTCTCTGCATCTTCGAAAACAGAACGGAGGAGATCAACAGCGGAGAAGAGCCAGCGAGGGTTCTCCCGCATTTGAAGTTTCATGAAACAATGAAGGAAGAAAGTATCGCATTGATTTCTTCCTCTTCTCTGCTTCCTTTCTCTTTCCGTGACGGATATTGGCAATTCGTGAGCGGATATTTTTCTATTTCTCCTCGTGATTAATATTGTTTTAGTACGGCGTCTCTTTTCTCCTTCTCGGATATTCATCACCTCTTGTGTCTCATTGTTTATTTTTATATTTCCTACACTCTTAAAAACGAGAGACGGTACAAATCGCGAGTTTGTTATTCTTGAAGAATCCGTATGGCGATCGTCTAGTTGTTCCGCGCCAAGAATAAGAAACAGAACTTTTGGCAACGTGATTTCACTGCGGAATGGATGATCTCTCCTCGGGTACGGCGACAAACGAGCTGGGAGGGACGAACGCCCTTGCCCTTTGGCCTTGTCAGACACGCGAAAGAAAGTGTTCACGAATCTGCATTTTGTCACGATCATGGGGTCATGCGTCAAGAAGGGTTCCTCATTGATCTGTGACGACTTTCTCTCTCTCCTCTCTCTCGATGAAAGGGAAAAACGAATTGGGTTAGCTTGAGCGAAATGTCATCAAGGTGGAAAAGGTTCTGACTCCCTCAAAAGATCTACACGCTACACTACACACGATCATCTTAGTTACATTAAAATACCCGTATCCCGACACGATCTAAATCTTTTCAGACACCGCATTCATCGTGAATTCATCCTAGAAGATTACCGCAAACTCCGTACGCCGCACGACAAAACGTACACATCTCTCGCTCCCTTCCTCGCTGTAATATATTAGAATCTCATTCAAATTTCCTAAAGTTATAGTTTCGGGCGCTTGCTCGCCGGGATGCGTCCGCGAAGTCGCCCGCGCACAAAGAAGACTACTATTTTTCAAACTTTGCCACGGCACACGAACGTGGCCATTCAAGGCCGTGTGGGCCACAGATATACAGCGTCGTGTCCGTGGCGCACGAACGGTCGTTACGCTCGTGTCGGCGCCGGCACGTCTCACGAATGTCGTGACGAAGCGCACACGGCGATTTTCGATTCCTTCCCCCTTTCCCATACATCCATTGTGCCTCCTGTTTTCTTCCTTTCGGTCGCTTCCTCGCGCGGATACACGCTCCGCGCTGCGGGGCGCCGACCGCAAGACCGAAATCCGCCAGAACAACACCGACGAGTTACGTACTTCCGTTCATTTTAATATTTTCGTAATATTTCCCCTGTCCGCAAACCGAATTGATATTTTCTCTCGCGACAGATAAAACGCGAAAAAGCATTTTATTTTATTAACGACATTTCGTCGGCAAAATGTGGCGCGGCTGTTTGCTCTTCTTCGTTTATCGACTTAAATTAAATTTCAAAATATTGCCATTCAACTTTGTATCTCTTACATATTTCACTACATGTTATATGTTTTGATAAATTTTATTAATACTCTGGAGTAGTGGTACGGAAATTGTATATTGGTGAGAAAGTACATAATTTGATGGGAAAATGCTAGTATATCATTTCCGTAACGCTGAGAATGCGGTAATTTTAACATGCACAATGAAACGCTTTTTAATATTTCAAGTTTTTGCATGAAAAATATATAAAGCGCGCAATCAATATCGCAAACGCGTCGATATTGGAATAATGTTAGCGAGAACGGAATATTCAACGAAAACAGATTACCGTTCAAACAGGAAAATGCAGAGGCTTTATAGTCGCGCTAGTATGATCATGAAATTCAATTATCCGCAATTTGCGCCATCACGGGTCATCGAGCATGACAATTACTGTCGCGGTCGGACCTTTAAATTTCCAGTTTTAGGGAGCCGAAAAATGTTTGTGATACGCGCACGACAATTGAAAGCGCGCACGTGGGATTTAAAGCCAATTTACCGTATTCCCGGCGTACAATATTTACCCAAACCTTTCATCATCTTTTTCCGCTTGTTGTTACGAGGGACGTTATTAGGACCAGTTTTAGTAATTCCGTTCGATTTTAAAGCTCTCTTGTTTATTATTCTGCATATATCGTCTCGCTTTGACGATCAAGTCATAATTTTTAATGTGAAGCGATACGAGGGAATATCGATAGGGAGTATCGATACAGTTCTCGAAATATCAGAGTTATGAATAATAATGAAATAAAATGACAGTGACGTAAATAATGAATATTTTCAAGATACACGAACAAATTGTACAAAATATTTTATATAATTAATAGATGGAGGGGTATCTCTGTTTCTCTCGCCGTTCGATGACGTTATGATTAAGCTTGAAGAAAATTGCGAGTCATTAACCAAGTGTCGAACAGGCTGGCCCTAGCAGTCTCATCGAGTTACGAGACGGAGGCTCATCGTTGCAGAATCGCTTGCGCCGTATTGCACGCCCCGCGCTCATTTTCCTTCGGTCGTGTACCTAACGGGAGCTCTTAAGCCGTTCATATTTCTCTTTAACGTCCGCGACATAAAGCTCGGGTAACGAGAAAATTTCGACGCGGAGAGCGGCGCGCCGCCCCGGGTGCTGCTCAAGGTGCAGTAACGAGAAGCGGTTAAAAATACGATTCTTTGTCCGCGAGCCTCCGGAAAGGAGCGCGCGCGCGCGCGCTTTTAGCCGGGATGCCGGGAAGTAAATAAAAGAGGCCACGGGGAATTTCGTGTCCATTCCAAAATTGGAACTGGGGGAGAGCCCCTTGTCGTGCTCCAGAAGGCGCTCGGTGGGGCGAAACTTGTCGCTCTTGGAATGCGTCCGGTGGAGCGGAATTTGCGAGGCTGTTTCCGAAGCGGTGAGTTTATCGTTTTAGAGAGAAAAAAAAGAGTAAGCAGAGGATATAGTCGATTTTAATAAAATGTTGCGACAGCGAACAAAAAAAATGTTTTACACGCGAAAGGCATTGCTGCAACTGTTGCATGAGGAAATCATTTTCGCTTTTGTTTATTAAGTATTCCTCTATTAACCGCTTATTCGCAGTTATTATCGCGAAATTGTACAGAAAAATTCATTTAGATTGACATCGATGTTTACATTGACGAGACATTATCGCGAACGACGATGGCAATTTCCGCGATTTCCAGTTGTTACGCTGACAGTGATATTGACGAAGTTTGCACCCACTATGCCTAGACGCCGTCGCACTTTCGGCATCACTGTCTGCTGTACTGCCCGCTTTTAGGCTCTCTCGGCGCATAACGTAATTTGGAAATGAAAGCAATTAGTGCGAAAACAACCTCGTACAGACGCGGCGTATTCTCTTCGTACCAGACAGAGACCTTTCCCCGCCCCCTCCCCTCCGCCCGGCGGGTAGATAAATCGATTATTGTCCCGATAACAACGGCGAGACAGGTGCAGCAGCCTGTCGGGCCGCGCCTGTTACGCGACGAAAGTTTGTAAAGTAGACTGCATAATTAACTTCGACAATTTTCTAAGTGCGTCATCCTTTATCGACTAACAATGAATGCCGGTTATGTTTTACGTCAAATTGTTTTTTTTTACGTGAGGCACATAAGATGGTCCATTGCTTAAAAAAATTTCAACCTCATGAAATTCTTTCGCGCAAGTTACAGCTATGAGTATTTTTCCGTGAGAAAGATTACATATGCCTGTTTTAATTGTTGAAACGATTTGAGAGATCTAAATTAAAAAAATAAGATTTTTCTTAAAAACTTCTTGTGTGTCGAGATGTTATATTCGGTATATTGAAGTTTCGTATTAAATTAAAAAATACGATTGCTTAAAGCAAACACGTGCAGGATGAATCGCGCATTAACAGTGGGTTGAAGTATAGCGACGTGATTTACAAGCTTTAATCCGGGATGAAATAGGGTTCTAGCTGCTGCTCATTTAGCGGACGATTTGAGAGAGTAAATCATCGTGCCGCGAGGAAATTGATTTTTCCCCGGGCTGCGTTAATAAGCGGTTTGCATTCGTGCGCGACACATGCCGTTAGGCAGCGGCAAAAAGATTCCACCCCGCCGTTTCAGCGGAGGTCGTTTACGCGGTAACGGCTCCGCCTTAAGCGCGTCGTTCCACGGTCCCCCTTTTTGCCGCCGTCAAAAACCCGTTGCCCGGGTATCTTTTGATCCTGCGACGTACGCCCGTACCCTTTCGTTCGGCGCGGTCATCCCCCATAAATTTCGGAATTACACGCCGCCCGGGGTACGCCTTCGCGTAGGAATGGCACAAATGTTTACCATCGATCCTGCCGCGATTCGTAATTCTGAAATACGGTCACTCGCGTTCCTTCCGGCGCGGCGCGGCGGTCCGAACGACCGGTAACGGACATGCGACATTCCGGGGAACGGAGAACGCATGACTTTTTTCCTCGATGATCGGAGATAAGACGCTGTTACGTCGCGTGCGTGTCAGAGGAATTACCGAGATAATTATCAACCTTTGTTCTCATCCGGCTCTCCGGCATCGGAGATCTTAACAGTTCTTTTCGTTTCCGCATGATAAAAAGTGATCTGAAGAAATACGTATAACAGACTCGTAACGGCACTGTTAATAATACGTGTGTCAAGTAATAAATAATATTTATGCAACAAGTAACAGATATTTAGAATATTGATATGTTAATTTACATAAACATAATATGTAATTAATTGTTGACTTTTATATATTTTTGTAATATGCTTTGTTTGTTATATTTTAGTTTAATCTAACAAAAGAAATAAAGGAGACTAATTTTTCGAATAAACGAACGTATTATTCACGTCAGTGATAACGATGCTTTCCACGTGGATGGCTCTAATCTAAATGGCTTTGCCTCCTTTCCTCTGGGAGCACCTTTCTGATAATTAGAGCCAATACTGTCTCGCCGCTTTTATCTGCCCCCCCAGTTATATTTCTGTTCAGTCTCCTAATAGTACACCTCGCTCTCACGAACCCTTTCTCTGTTTTTTTTTGTCGTGCATTTGCCTCGTGTATCAAAATTCTATCTCAACAGCGATAATTGTACAATTTATTGCCGTCATAAATCGTATTCGTGTTGAAAAATAAAAAATCACGATTGCCGTGCGTCTATCTGTTGTATACGATACTTCGAGGTAATATTTTAAAAATATTTAATATTTCTTCTGTGTTTTGAAATAAAAAAGTGTTGTTTTCAACGCAAAATCTAATTCTAATGTTTGCATATAACCAAATTTTTATTAGATAAAAATTATTGTATCATTAACTTTTATTATAATAGTCTTTTGCTTTATAATAATTTTTGATTATTTAAAATATAATATTTTTCTCGTTAATAAATAAAATTTATGTTATCATTGAAAGATTTTTCTTATATGTAATTCCCATCGTTTTGTCATTAAATATTGAATATTAAAATATGTAAAGTATTGTACATGAACATAATTAATAGTGAATAATGTTAGCAGGCAGAGAATATTGCAGACAATTCGCGACGAATATTTGAGAGCTTATTTATACTGTCGTTGTGCACAAGTTTGTACGGCAGATAGTTCGGTATGTATGTACATGTACGATATTTTCGCGACGTGAAACTAGCGGAAGCTTCGGAACTTCAGAGGATGTCCAGGGTATTCTCGGTATATAATATCGTATATATGATATATCTTCTGGTATCCGGAGTGGCGCCTTGTCGCAGCGCAGGCAGCGACGTTATCCGTATTTACCCGGCTGCAAGAAAGCCAGCCGAGGTGGGTAATTGCCACCCTTGCTGCCACCACCCCCTGCGAACCGTAATATCGTTATTTTTATTAAGTTTTTCTACAGAGAAAGAAAAGGAAGACGAGAGAGAAAGAAGCAGCTTACACAGCTAGCCTGAACGCAACGTCTGCTCCCAAGGGAGGGAAACGATAAACTGTCCCGACGCGGGGGACAAGAAAAAGCAGGGCGGTTCTACGCGGGGCTTTTGAGGGAAAGGGGTTCGAACTTCGCGCATAACGAGCCCCATTTCCATCAGAACTTCGGCAGTCGGTCGTTGTGTTTCGGGCTTGATGAAGCTGTCCAAGACGGAGCGTGCGAATCTCCCACGCGGTTTACGGCCAGCTAGATAATTATCGGGACGTACGTCGGTTCGTTTACGTCACTTTCTTTCGCTGTTTCGTTGTTTCGATCAGAGATTATCTCGCGCACAACGGACGTACGGAGCATTTACGAGTTCTTTTGCAAAGATGACTCCGTATCGATTAAATACAAATTAAATTGTTTATGTTAAAATTGCCGATGATAATAAAAACAAAAAAGACTACAATCTTCTAAGTAGTTCTTCAATTCTTTTCGATTATATCCTTTCCTTCTTTTTCTAATCAGATTTCTGCGCTCCTTCCATTTTTCTTTTCTCAAGCGTTCTGCAGCCACTTCACTACGCTGAGAAAGCTTGTGTATAAAGTAATGCATAATTAACTTATTGTAATGCTTCAGAGATTTATTAAGCTGTTTAAAAAACATGAAACACGAACGTGAACGCACTCCTTTATGAATACGAACGTATGCTTCGTCTTTGAACTTTCGTTTAATATATTCGCGTGCAGTAAGCTGTTTATTTTATAGACAATGGGGCCCTTTGTCCGGGTGAAAAGTAACTGGAGTGGAGAGCCTGGTTGCAAAGTATAATGGATAAGTTAAAGCGTAGAAACAGGATGCAAGAAAAGCGATGCTAAACGAGTAAATCCATTATTATGAGAGCACCACGCGGATTTGAAATGCTCACCGCCGTTTGCCACGATCGTTCCCGCAGTTACTTACAAATTATCCGACGTTCATCGCGGGTAACCGCAACTTTCAGATTACCCCTGCGTTTCTTACAAGATAAACAGCCGCGTAAATCCACAAAAGTTCTGCTTGTTTGGTGGATTTTTGCATTTTCCGCGTCGGTTTAGGCGTCTTAAATCAGTCTGCTTTAATCGCGAGTGATATCGCTCGCAGCTCCAGCCGCGCGAAAAAAACCTTCGCCTTCGGTAATTAGACGTACTTCGCGGCGTCTTTATGTAATTAAAACAAAACTTCGTGGAAATTAGCCGCGAGAGCGAGAAGGGGGAGATAATCTCGATTTGTGAGAAGCCCTCCTTCCTCGGTAGTTCGAAAGCCAAACATGAACGGGCCATGACTCTTCTCGAACGCACTGCGAGCCTGCAACGGCGGCCGTATTAATTAAGGGAAAACTTTTTTAATTCGACCGTCGTACTTAAAAAAAAAAAAAACGAGCGGGTCGCCGAGACGACGAGCCGAGCGCCCCTCCGCCTGCCCATGAATAATAAATAGAGAGCCCGCCGAACTTTGTCATAAATGTTATACACAGACATGCTGAATATTTACTCGTTTCGAGGGACAAAAGGGAAAGCACGGGGCCGTCGCCCTGTTTGGCGCGGTGATTTATCTCTCGCGAGTATAGAGAAAGAGAGACGGGGATGCGTTGCGTCCCCGACCCTGTCCTCGAAGTGATCCCCCGTGACGTTGCGATTCCAAGGATCAAGGTTTCCACAGGTGTGGCCATTAATTTAGAGAAATTGCGAAAAGTCCAAGAAAAATCATACTATGACGCGGACAGCCGCGCGTGAGTTTATTTTTTTATTATATACGAGCACATTTTTATATTAAACTAAAGAATTTAATCCGCGATTAAATTTAATTTATAATTAAACGACTGTTGTCCTATACTTTTCAATCAGAATATATGAAAATTTATTCGAGTGAATTTTTTCAAGACCATCTCATTAATTGTATATTACATTTTTCAGTTTTGTATCAAAATTAATACTATAAGATAGTAATTAGAATAATTAATAATTAAGATATTAATTATAATTTATGTTATAATTAATGTTATAAGTTTATTGTAACATTGAAGGAAATAATAAATAATCACACATATTCTCTTTGCTTAAATACATTAAAAAGAGAGAGACATATGCTTATTTTTTATATACTCTGTAATTTGTACTTAATGGTAAGTGTCAACTTAGAGTCATTCTGAAGATATTATCCTAGGAAAGCACTGTGCATTCGCCATAATATAGAGAAGAGTCGTAATCAAGAAGGCCTGTTTTCGACACGCGAGACGTTTAGCTTTCTCAAAAAGCCGTTCACCTTCCGTCCTGTACGATCCAGCCGTTGAATTAATCAGAGAGACGACGGTGTCTCTCAAAAAGCTCACGAGCCAGCCTGTAATGAAATAGTCCCGGCGCACAATGGGCCGGGTTCGTTCCGGATCCGCTTCATTGTCTCACGGCGGATTCATTAGGCAATCTTCCCGCGGATGACGACGCAGCGAAGTTGTCAGTCTAGCGTCATGCTTTTGAAGCTAAAGAGGCGCGCTCGCAGACTACACTCGCCCGCGGCGGGAGACTGCAGTTTCTAATTGCGGAAATTCGTCGAGAATACATTTCCGGCCTTGTACTGATTTGCAAGCGCATTTCAGTAGATATAAATTTAATGTGTACATTCTAAATTTCATTCCTCAATTATTCTTAGGAAGATTAATAAATCTAAATAAATTTGAGTGAATTTGAAAGATAATATGTGAAAGACATGGTTAAATTATAATTGAAATATTATTTCAAAATTAAGGTACACAGCTGGAGGAATATTAATGAGAATAGTATTATTTGTTTGCTGGAAACTTATAATTTTCTTTGCGTCCCTTTTAAAATTTATTCGTTAAGAATACGCAAACCTGGGGTAAAAGCAATCTTTCGTGGATTGGCAGAAATTACCAAGAAAAAAAGGAAAAACAGAGTCTGTTATCCCTCGAGTGCACTCGCTTCCAATAACGATGCCTCTTCCCCATAACGATAGAGACTTCAATAGGGGGAGTAGAGGAAATATTTTAAAAAGGGTATAGTCTGCATATTCATGATCACTGCGCCACGCCTAAAGACATATTGGCCACGGACGAAAGCTTAATTATCTCCGTCGCAAGAATCAATTTAGGGAGACGAGTAATTGTAATCTTCGTCTTCATTGAATGAGGAAAGTCGCCGTTCATTAACGCAGTCATCCAAGTGCCATCGAACGAAGAAATAATTTTGCCGCGTATATATATGGTAACGAGATTCATTAATAACAACATGCTCGAGTCTTTAAGAATAATTAAAGGCTCTTAGATCAAACGAAATCCTGCATTTTGCATTCAATTGGCCTTTTTTTCTATTCTTATTAAATGACATTTATTTATTTGATATAATGTACGATGCATTCTAGGTGATATAATTTACAATTAATATATTCTGATTAACTAACAATTATGTTTGCAATAAATTATAAAGATATCATTTTGATTTTGTTTTAAATAATATATTTTTAATTCACATTTTATTATACATGTAGTATTATTGAATATATGATTATATATTATTTAAAAATCAAATATTAGATTTGTTTTGTTTTTAAAATTTAAGTAAAAATTATAATTATTGATAAAAGAAGTAAAATGGATATGTACTAGAATTGAGAAAAAGCGCACTTTTTATTACAAGCGTTGATTTAATTAATCTTTGTAGTCCATAAATTTTTTAAGAATTTTTTAAGAAAGAATGAGCGTTAAAAGTACATTTAGCTTTCACGAAATTGCTGCGGATGGTTTACGCGATTGTAAACGTGTCTTATATCTACTCAATTTCGACCTACCATTGCTTTCACATAGGCGTCATGAGGAAAAGGAGCATCTCGAACAGAGAAGGAAACTGCTCGTAAAACGAAATCAATTCCGGGAGGGAAGTCTCATCGGCGTTAGTACTTAGATATGGGGGTAGTTATCAAGTAAGTTTCGCCATTTACCAAATAAGATTCGTAAGATATACCATCACTACCTTAATGAAACTCCTGATTCTGGAGTTCCTGCCATTTAATGCTTTTCGTGCATCGTAATTAATGATATCATTTTTATGATTAATCGACGAACATTTTCTATCTGAACAGGAGATTAAACAGGCTATAGAGATAATATAGAAAAATATTACGATTTATCTTTAGAATTTGAAACTGAGAAACATTTTTTATTTATTAACACTTTTGCTTTTTCAACATTTTCTTTTAAGATTTTCAATTTCTGGATGGAAAAAGAGATGTCAAAAACTATCGACTTCTTGCTGTTTCTAGCACAGAGACATTCAAAAACAAGATCGTAATAAACTGGCTCGCGATTCGGGAACGGAAAAAAAAAACGATTATAATTTTATAAAGTTACAAACTGTCTTTATCACACCCGCGGCCGTCCCTCGGTGTCGCGTAAAATTGAATTCAGAAGCGGGTCGGTCGTGGGGCGAAGGTCGGAAGTTGATTTTCCGAGTTAACCGCCGAGAGTGACAGGTCGTCGGAAACCGAATCCGTCAGATGCAAGGAAACTTTCGGATGTACCGCCCCACCGGCGCCATGAGCGAATTGGGAAATGACAAAGGGAAGCTCGAAAAGAAACTATGTCAGAGAATCGGGGGTGAGAGACAGCGATCTCTCGAAGAAAACACATCGGTGCCAGTTTGCTGCGCGGTTTGTCATCCGTGCTGAAAGTGCGGAAAATTAATTTGATCGCGGGAGATCATACTTTCCGTTACGCATCGCTAATATGTCGCGTCATCGCAAATTAGATTAACATTATTCTCGAATGTGAGACACGTAATCAGAGGTCAGTGCACGTGGTTCGCGATTTAAATTTCGATCACGTTCATTCCCGGTGTGCTACGGTAAGCAAGTCCAGCGAGGAATAACGAAGATCGGGGAAACTACGCGCACTACTTCTTCCCTTCATCGACAAGACAGTGAGGAGGGGGAAGGGCGGAAGGGGCAGACATTAGAGAGACCGTTCTTTCCCGAAGGGATTCAGGGATTCTCGACGATTCGCCGATGGATGCGCCGGACGAATTCAAATCATCCATCGCCGGGCAAATGACGGCGTAAACAAGGCGCGAGTCTCCTAATGCGAGCGTGACGAGCATCCGCGAGCGTTCGCGCGAGGCGGCACATCGGCAGACCCTCGACCTCGCGTGAGGGTTCGAAGGGTCTTCGCCTGATGATAAACGAGGTCGAGAGTTAGGATCGAGCGTGAGAAGATTTGCGACAGTGCAAGTAGACGGGCTCTCCCGTGCTGTCTGAAAGCTCTCCGGGACTTACCCCTCCCGCAGCCCCCCTGCAGAAGATGCATTCTTCTTGCGCGTGGAAAGGCAGAAGAGATTTTCCCCGCATACGTCATAGCTATAATTTTATCTGACGTCTTGAGGGATGGGCCGGGCGCCGCGTTCTTCAAAACCCGCGCCCACGGGGATCCTTCGCGATCTCTCGCGTCTCGCGACAACCGAGGTAGAAATTTCAGATTGAAAATTATCTGTTATCGACATTGTCCGCGACCGAGATACACCCGATAAGAACTGCCCGCATGGAAACAAATTCTTTGAGACACGAGGATTCTGAGAGGGTTCTTCCTTCAATAGTCCGAAAGGGACGCGAAAAAGAACGACGGTAAGGAAAACGACGAGACTTCCTCATCCGTGCTTCCTCAGCCCGTCGTCAATCCCCACCTTCCCCCCTCCCCCTTCGCTCGGATCGATACCGTTTTATCTGCCACGTTCCTTTCCATCTTTCGTCCTTTGAACGCGGCTGCACCCTCGCAGCCTCTGTCCCAGCTTTCTTTCTTCGTCCCTGTTTATGCAGGCTACGACACGCACGCGAATTCAATTCCGTTTTGGAACCTGGCAGGCGATACAACCTACTCGCATCGAAAGTGAAGTTCGCTCCTTCCTCTTCGCTCAGACTTCCTACGTTTTCCTCTCTTCTTTTGCTTTATTTCGTTTATCGAGAAGGATACCAGACACCGCGTTGTGGTTTCAGTGTTGGTTCTAAAGGAGCAAGCATTTTATTTTTATCGAAAGATCGTTTGATGGGAAATTATGAGTAAATTCTAAGTATACCTGAATTACAATTATTTAATTTTGAAAAATGAATTTTACGTAACATGTTTATACTTAATTTTTTATGCAAATATAAAAGGTAATATTGAGTATCACCTTTCAACTATAAGAAGCATAATACAAAGAGAGGCAATTTGAAGTAAGGTCTGAATATTCCGAGATTTATGGCTAAATGAGATTAATTCATTTACGAGTCGAATTAGATTCGATCGGCTTCGAACACGGGCTCTTCTCGACACGGGGATATAACATCCGGGCTCTTTGTTCGCGCGGCGACTTCCGAGCAACTGTCTGCACGCCGCGTTACGAGGAGAGAACACTTGGGCCGCTCCTTTCCCTCTTCGGATTAATTTATGGCCCCGTAAAAGAGGAGGAGATTGTCTTTGCTCGCGCCCTCCGTGGTTTGGCAGCGACGTTTTTACGATTCGCGCCCATTGTCTGCCCTCGCGGAATGAGCGCTGCCAATTTTCGTCCGCACCTGAAAGCACGCTCGGGGGAGAAGACAATCTCTGCCTTTCTTTTCCTTTTTTTCCTCGTAGGACGCATTTGGTTGCGCCGAGTGGCGCATTCGTGGTAAAATTGCATCGTTAAAAGACACCTAAGCGCCTAGCTTTTCCTTTAGATTGGACTATCATCCAGCACGCGTCAATTTTACATCTAAGCGTATATACAATAATCTCAGTTATTGGTATGTATACTTTTCAACAAAATTAAAAGATTACTTAGAGTCTCTGGCAAAAATGACGTAATACATATTTATGTAAAAAGACGATTATAAGTTGATGCTCAAAGAAGCATTTGTAGAGAGAGAAAGAGAGCTTGTACTCTTAGCTTTTAAACTCCGTAAAGTTCTTTTCTCGACGACGTCACTGCTCCAAATGGAGTTTGAAAGTCGACTGTGAAAAATTGATAAAGAAGTCTCAACCTTGAGATTATGCACGGAGTTAAATCTTTTTTCTTGAAACTCTTTGAGATGTTAAAGGCTTCGTCATGGAATATATTTTTTAGAAATTAAACAATTTTTTTCCAAATATTCATTGAAATGTGTTTTTAATTCTTTTTAACAAAAATGCACAAGAGCCGCTGATATTCGTACTAAATATTCAATTAATAAATAGAAATATATTATGAGGAAGTTATATACGATTTAATTTATTTCAAACTTAAAGTCTTTTTATCAATTTTTCATGGCCATCATGTAGCGCTATTTGGAACAGAAGCTTTATAGAGAGAGAAGTTTGACAGAGTTTAAAAGCTGAAATCTCGGGCTTTTTTAATCATCGCTACTATTTTCTGTAAAAGTTACATAAATTTTAATTTTACTGGATCACACATACATTTCAATCATAAATTATATAAAATGTTCAAAAAAAACATAATACAAATAATATTTTAATTAAATTAATAAATAAAAAAGAGAACAGTAATAAATGAAGATAATCACTCTATTTTCTCTATATCTTTCAGTAAAATAAATATAATTGAATAAAATAGTACTTCATCTATATCGATTAACGTGAGAGAAAATATTTGTCTATAAAATTAATTAAAATTGTTTAAAAGAACCAATGTTGTAAAGTACCAACATTATAAAAAATATAAAAAATTATAAAAAATTGGATGGTATCGATTATTAAAATTGAAAAAAATAATCGTATTTTCTTTGTTTTGATATGAAGAAACATGAGGAACGCGATAACTGCAAATCGATATCGTACATGGCGCCAAGATCGACATATATCTATCGCGCGGCGGCGAGGACGAGGGATAAAGCATAGCGCGCAGTTGGGTTCTTTGTCCCGGCGACTACATCCAGCGGAAACCTTTCCCGGCGAGCTCCCAGCCCGAAGGGCACTGCGAGGTAGGAGCGAGCAGGGCTCATCCCGTGGGTAGCGACGGTGTTTCCCTCCGCTGGCCGTGTGGGAGGGCGGCTTGTTTGAATTATAGCTTCGTAAATTCAAAGACGTAACTCTGGAACTACGGTATTGTAGTCGGTCCTGGCGCCTCATGTCCTTAGTAGACCGTTTTATCGAAATAACGCGCGTGGGGGGACCATCGTCGAGCTACCCCCAGCTACCCGGTAATATAATAATAACGACGCGCCGTAATCCAGGGGTGGTTTTGTCTCTCCCGGCTAGAGCTTACCGTATGGCCAGTAATTTCGGTCAACCGTCCGTCGCAGGTTCTACTGCCGACCGAAATATCAGTACCATAGCGCCTGATAATAGCTGTAATTGGACATTCAAAATTATTAAAAGCGTACGATGTTCCCTACTCATATATGATAATTATCTTCTTTTTTATATATTATTTATAGTCTTTTAATGAATATTATTATTACAATTTTATAACTTTTTCTTGCTGTATTTATATAAATGTGTAACTCTATACATTTCTCACACTTCTCGGTAAAAAAAAATTTATTACGGATAACTACATTTTACTATAAAAACTATAATCTCACGCTTTCTTATTGTTATTATTATTATTATTATTACATCTGCCGGCTCGAGTACCAATTTAGCCCACAATGGCCTATAAAACATGCCACATGCAACGTAACGTCTCCCAAGAGCATTAATCTGTCGTGTGCATGAGCGGAACGATCGAGCGGTCTGTGTGCAGGAAGATACATTCGTCGCGGGTCACCTATTTATGTGCGCCGGCGTTAACAGTCTTCTCGCAGCGATAAATTCAAGGAGGATACCCGAAGGGAGGATACCCGCGCGATCGTCTTGTCGTGCAGTCAACGTCGCATTACGACTTTCCGCGAGTAGCACGGAACGGAACCCGTGCCCGCCGCCACCGACAGCCTCCGGGAAAGAGTGCAGCCTTCTCTCCCGGATAGTGGCAGAGGAGAGCGAGAGGAGAAAGAGAGCAAGACCCCGGAAATCACGAGGGTTGCTCCCGGTTGCTTTTCCCACGCGGATATCGCGGATATCTTCGAGAAACTGGCGTCACCCACTTTCACGGACTCTAACGCCGTGGAAGTGGATGTTCTCCGGCGGATCTTCCGAGTTCTTCCGCCCGCATCCCTACGAGGGATACGGGCGAGTGACAACGGTTTCTCGTTAGCAAAACACGTATTCGCTGTTCGACTCTTCGTCACCCTTCCTTCGCCGATTCCGACTTAGCAGGCGCCAGCGTCGGAATCAAGGATGTTGACCGTGAAAATAGAATACTTGATGTCAAAAATGTCGTCGCGAGGCGAGATAATACGTAAATATAATGTAAAAAATGTAATATATGTATACGTATGAAGAAATGCAAATATAATTCCATGTATCGGTCCTGTAAATTACAATTTTAATAATTTCGATGACGCTGAGGCAGTATATGGCACTACATACGATAAAATAAGTAACAGTTAATAGCATCTGTAATTATTAATAAAGTTAATAATACTTAATAGCTTTTGTAATTTTTTATTAATGAAATTAATATTTACTGCAATATATTGATTTTCGATAGCTATCTACGCGCTCGTGCCGACGATGGCGTCAGGAAAATAACGTCCACGAAATTAGCTGTTATAACGAGATGACATTCGGTGTTTCCGGGCGCAATCGGGATTTATCAGCGGCGTGCGTACGACAGTCCGCCCGATTCAGCGGGCGGCAGCAGGGTAATTAATTAGGTGAACCCTTCGGAGGTGGTCCTTGTGCGTGAATGGCGATGGCACGGGGTCGAAAAGGCGGACAAAGGTCCGGAGTGAGTACAGCTTGACGCTCACCAACGGCGCTATTACGAGTAAAGAGGGCAAAGCCAAAATACAAAGAGGGAGTGTTAATGTGTGGAAGACGAGAGAGAGAGAGAACGAGAGAAAGAGAGAAAGAGAGTGTGATCGTCATCGGTGGAACGAACGGAAGTCTGGAATAAGAGGGTCTTCGCTACGACTTCCGAGACTGAGCTGCGTACTGGGGAGCTACGTAGGGGTGGTGTCAACGTGTTTTGGGCGGAATCCAAAATCTTTTAGGAATTGGGATAAAGAGATCCCTTTCATAAATCTGATCTCTCTTCTCCCGATCTATCGTCTTTATCGAGTATAAATGTTACTCTACTTCCTTAATATTTGCAACCTACAGTTACATTGAGAGAAAAATATAGTTACTTTGGGCCTCAACCACAATTTTATAATATTTCTAACGATAATTATAGTTAACATAATTATGCATATAGTTAAGATAATCATATTTATTGTTAGAAATATAAAATTATGGTTGAGGCCAAAAGTAACTATATTTTTCTCTTATTGTACACGAAGCAACTGTATACTATATATTTTCACTTTGCGTTGTATATTATGTGTTTGTAACTCTCAAGAAGCAGACTCGAATCAATCTTCTGTAATCGACGACCGACGTCGTTGCGTCTGATTCGAAATCTCATTTGCCGCATGTGAAAACGCACGTTTTGAGAAACGCTGTGACGTTCCGTGAGCATTCATTCTGCAACGAATATCTCGAATCTGATAAATCGGGACGCGAGGCTGCTGCACTATAAATCTCGCCCCGACGTCCTTCCTTAAGAGTTTTCCTCGGTACGATTTATCGACGCATGGGTCGCGAGAGTGAATTTTACATATCGATCAACCGACCCTTCGTTTTGAATACGTTCGGATGTAATGGGGTCTCGAGCCTTCGCGGTGAGTTAAAAATCGAACGACGAAGTCAGGGAGCGATAACGAGCGAGAGAAGAGCGAACGGGTCGACCGTCATCTACAACGAATCCGAATGTCCGTGTTACATATGCCCGAGGCGCGAAAATTACTTCCATTCGTCAAATCTGTCGTCGGCTCTGCCATCGCGGGGAGACAACATTCAATATTAATAACGTTTGTGGTGTATCTGTGTAATATTTCGTAGGATCCCGGAACAACGCAATAAGTGCACACATCGCGTGCGAAATGGGATATATTGCAAATATTCATCTTTATAACATTTATAATAATAAAGAATATAAGAGAGGAGAAAAGTTTTAAGTCTCCTTTCTATGGACATTGTAGAGATCGTTCTAATATTCAGTCTTCGAATTACGTAGTAAGATCTCTAAAAGTTCCAATCTAAGAATATAAAAAAGATAAAATAAAACAACTTTCAATTTTCAGAATAAAAAAAATGTATTAAAAATTGTATCATAAAAAGTTTTATCGTGGAAAGGTCATGTAAAAGCCAATCACTTCCACCAATTTCAAATCTTTGACTTACGATAGCTATCTAACGGCGCTCTATCGAGAGATTCCGGTAGATTAGTCTGTCAATAAAAAAAAAGTCTCGGCAAAGTCTGCGCACTTGCCGTTCAATCCCTGCGATCGTGAAAGGCGGTGAACCCTTCCCTTTCGTGGCTATCGAAGAAAACAGTCCGTTGGGATGCCGGTCGGTGCACTTACCCGGCAGCTATCTCCTTTATCTCTCTTGATTTCCCGCAAACTCGGATAAGCATAAAAAAAAATAATCCAGACGCTTTTTGTATAGTTAGCATAAAACCGCGGTGTACGTGGCGCGGTCGATATCGGACGAAGAGCGTAGTCAGGAGTGTAGTGTATCTACGGTATGAAATTGCGAGTGTCAACCCTTCCGGGACAGATCTCGAACTGTTTCGACGGAACGAGACGAGGGTAAAAGGCATCGATCGAGTTGCATGTGCATGCGAGGGTCGAGCGCTCTTCGGGCCGGAGCCGTCATCGCGCGAGAGAGGAACATTTTCGCGTGCAAAAATATTCGGGGAATCGCCCGATTGTGCTCGACGGTCCGTGCGCTCTTCATCCCGCTGTACCGTGCGCGAGGATTGGCTAATTTCGATGGGAGGGGAAAAAAAGGAAGGGTGCGCGCTCGATAAAAAATTTTGCTCACTGCCGCGTCTCGCTGCTGTAATGTAGATCCAACCGAGTCATTTGAACGAAGGCTCGAAGAGCTGTCTGTCTTTTTTCTTCTTTTCTCCATTTGCGACCTTCGACGAAAGGCGGATGCATCCGAGAGGTCGAGAGCGGAGCGCGAGCAATTTGTCTTACGGGCGACCGTCCTGTCGACGCGCCCCGCGAGTGATTCTCCGAGCCGGAATTAATGATCCGTCGCACGTCGGTCAGTTTGCTAATCGAATTTCATCGTCGAACTCTTTTCCAGAGGCGTGAGAAATGCGCGAAAGCAATCGGCGCGTTGACATGCTGGGCGCTATTTTATATTTTCGACGTTGCCGCGCGTGATTTATCGGCGTGCCTCTAGTTTAAGTTCGAGAGAAACTTTTACAGGACGTGAGAAACAAAAATAAAAATTTCAGATTACACTTCGCATCGGAGGTACTTCTAAAAATTGTAAAGACTCGGGCTTAATATAGATGAGATATATTTTACGATTTTCTCAATGTTTGCAGTTTTCCTCCCGAGACGCATCGCAGCGAATGCGCAAAACGGAAGGGACTTTTACAGTTCATATACTGCCGCCAGTCGTAACCTTGGCCTTGAAAACAATGAAATTTTAGCGTATCCCGTGTTTTCAATCTCTCTGCCTGATACCCTGCGAAACTTTTGCCGAGAAGGATAAAACGGACAGACAGGGGTTTGAATTTCAAATTGCGGCGCGGCGTTCCCTTTTTTCCCCGATTCTTTTTTCCTTTTTACACGGTCACCGGACAGTACAGTGGGTGGTACATTTTGTTTGACCGCTCGGAACCCTTTCTCGTTATACCCCAGGCATGATATACAGGAAATGTCATGGACAGCCATCAAATAACAGTGGTTTACAATCTACAATACTAACGCACTGAAATACACGGGGTATCTCGTTTGATATTACAGCTTGCGCAATGTGCGTCGTTATCAATTAAGATAATTTTGTTAAATATAAAAGAGACGGGCGTAGCGGGACTGTATGAAAATTAAATCCAAACACGATGCATATGTTTTCGTCCGCGCAACAATTCACTGCTTACTTTCCGAGATTCGCTTTGTCTGGGTAAACACGGTTGAATTACCGTAAGGCAAACATGCGAAAGAGAACTGCGAGGTAAAGGCCATCTTATGACCAATCTTGCTCGGCGATAATTCCCGGGCAAACAAAAGGGAAAAAGGATATGAAAATCCGGAGAACGATTGATCTGATGCATAATGAAAGACGACGCCCTTGCTGAAGAAGTGTCACTTTATACTTGACTTATATTTTATGCTTAAATGGTATTTCTTTTATATAGCGGCACAATTTTGAACTCTGTAAAATTAAGAAATATTTAAAATATGACCTGACTAATATATTAACAGCAAATGAAGCTTTTATTTTCCGTACACGATTAATGAATACAATAACATATTAATAATTAAAATAATAAGTATTGATTACTAAAAAGAAAGTAAAAGATGGAAGAATTTATCTTACTGTAAAAATATTAATATACGTAACGCAAGTTGAAAACTTCATTTGACCTTTCCTTGTATATAAATGATTACTTATTATTTTATATAATAAGTAATCTTGCCATCTGTACTTTACTTATTTTCCTTTCATACATGAACTATAATCCCATTCTAATCTCCATTAACGCGGCTGTCCATCAAAGTCTATAACGTATCTCGCCATCTGTGATTAAATGCTTCGCCAAATGGACGTGCAAGTAAGAAGCGAGATCATGACGGGTTGGTTCAGGTAAACGGACATTAAAACATCAAGTAACCCGACGGATTGCACCACGCCGACCCGGTGCAAACCGCACTCTCGCTCCTTATACCACGCTACAGGCAATCCCTACAACCGCCGTAGAATTAATTGCGCTCGCTAATTACTTCGCGTCGACGAAACAACAGAATCCTTTATTAGCTGCGAGTATTTCGACCCTCTCATCTCCTTGTGGATAACAATTTAATGGAAATTTACTGCTAAATTTAATGAATACAATATCTTATTAATTATTAAAATAATAAGAATTGATTACTGAAAAGGAAGTCAAGGCTATGGAAGAATTTATCTTATTATATTACAGTAAACTACAATTTATTTTTAAATCTATTTTATTTAGGTATTAATTATTAATTTTAACTGTTCTTGAAACATTGGAGATAGAAATTTTAATCATGTTTAAATCCTAAATTTTCTTATTAATAATTACTTTAATGATTAGAAGAATTTTGTATCGTTTAAATTAAAAAAAAATAATGCGTGTAAAAGTTTAAATCTGTCAGATACCTCAACTCATCGTGAAACTGTAATAAACGTTGCACCTGGAATTGCTATCCAGTTTCAATTTGCACTTTTGCGACGTCAGCTTGAAAGTTAAATCAGGAGGATTGACTGGACATACGTCACGTGTAGTACTTGAAGAGTACCTGCAGGAGGCTTCACGTCGCGAACGAGAGAATGAAGGAATACTTTCGTCGGATTTACGGCAGGTAGTCGTGGTTTATCGCCAGTCACGCAGTCGGATTTAATTACTCAGCGCAGTAGGGAAGATCGAGAAAGAGGCGACCACTTGGGATCTGGAGGAACACTCACGCCCCTGCGTTGAAAGTGGTATGAGTCACGCCTCGTAAGATCATCAAACAATTTGCATGAAAATGCATGTGCTTCCTACTTTTCCGACTTCATGAATTATTCACGCACCGAAATCGCATTAAAATTACGTTTGGGGGTTAGAAAAAGGGCATCGGGAAGTCGGGAAGCCGAATGCGGAATTTTTTGTGCGAATGTGATAATCCGAAAAATCATTTGAAATACACAAATAACATCGCAGGAGTTAGATGGAAGCTCTCTGAAGAGCCACGCTTCGAATAGCGATCCCGAAATTAATTTACAATTCCTCTCAATACGCTTTCCGCTTCTTGCGCCATGAAGTTTCAGCCTGAGCTTCATCTGACTTTTAAAGAAACCTCGAATAAAATTTAATCAAGCGGATAATATTCACGTGAAATTATTAACGTCGAATAATTGACTATGCATGATCGCTTTTTGTGGGCGCACCACGTGGTAGGAAAAGCCGCGGAGGGCCGTGGGCGCGTTGCGCGAGTTTTATTCACGAAACGTCCTGACAACTTTATTCTCGAACTTGCCACGGGGAGAAAATAACTTTCCGGAGAACAGATTCGAATTCGAGCCGTGCGCTACAGAGAAATTGGATTTACGCGCTCGCAGTTTCAATCTTCCACCGGCGGTCGCAGGACGCATGAGAATTTAACTCGACACATGTAGGTTCCGTTATCCTAGTATTCTCCACTAGCTCTATCCTCTCTGTTTATATGACGCGCATAGTGAGCCCACATTTTTCAAATTACACATTTTACCGGAACAGGAACTCGTGAAATATGCAACAAATATTACGTATCACATTTAAAAAAATTTTTAACACACTTGTAATATTTTTTACATAAAATCTTTCCAATTTAAATAACATACATTTTTTCAAGTTAATTTATTAAGAAATTTGATTTTCATTAAAAAAAAAAAAGATTTCTCCATATTCGTCAAGAATTTAAATCCGCGAGAAAATGCGTAACTTCTCTATATATTTGGTAGTAGGTGAGTATATACTATCTGACAGCCAAGCTGACGATAGCGCTGGATTTACTTTTACTACCTCATTAATGTTACACATTTTATTACCGCCGCCGTTTTGCTACCCTCCCCGTACTTTTCCCGTATATAGCGAGCTACTTCGCTTCCAGGTTTACGATCGGAAGAGGCAAGAGAAGAAACGAGAATGAGCTTGCAGCCGCCATTTTGGGTAGATTTACCGTTTTAGAATTTTACTGTAACGGTTTCGTTAAATCCTGCGTCTTCCACAATTCTCTTTCTTTCTTTCTATTATTATAAAAAATCGTGAAACATTAACATTTCTGCGCTGATAATTAATAGAAGATTACAATTATATTATATTATTATTTTAGCAATACAACAAAATATTGTATGTTATGTATAATTCATATCTTTTACGTTTAATTACATAAATGTGTATGAGATAGTATATGAGATAGTGAAGTGTGTCATAGGATGTGTGCAGACTAGACACTCTTATGCTACTTTATGTTCATAAAATACGATTTATAGAGGGACAAAATACGAGCGGAATGTCGATTCTATGGTTAAAATTCACATACGAGGCATCGGATTATGGGCGTGTGGGACACCCGTTTAAGTCTTATCGTCCATGATCGATAACCGCTCAGAGAAGCATCCGGTGGAGGCGCAGTACGGAAACAGTCGATGGAAGGTCGCTGGATGAATGTTTTCGAGCTCGCGCGGTAGGGGCTCCGGCAGGATTTAGCGTGCGGGACTCTCGGCGGTGTACTGTTCGGGATAGGGTTCGTGACGAAGGGCTGATTCGCAAAGGGAGGCCGCTGTACGAAAGCTCGACGGAAGTTCGCTCGATTCGTAGGTGCATTACATTTTCCTTATCGACGGGCATCGCGACGAGGCGCTTCCCGCGGGGAATGGACCCGAATTCTTGAATCTAGTTTCCCAACTTTATACGGTTTAATGTGATATGTGTTGAGTATAACTATTTAATCAAAGTCAGTGCTTCCGATGTGTATCGAGTGCTAAAATTCATTCCGTTTCTCTTAATTATTCTACTGCTTACATATGTATGAAATGAAATCAGTTTGTTAATTGAAAAAATATAGACACTTCAGTAATTTTGATGGTTATAAAAATATTCATAATATTTAAATGTTATACATTATTAATGTTTCAAAATATACGTATACATTGATTTATTCCTCTTTGTGTATGTGTGATAATTGACAGTCATTATACAATTATAAAAAGTTTTTCAAAAATAATTACATGACATGACGTTATTCATAATTATTAAACAAAATCATATTTAGAATGAATGGCATAGTTATTACTCGTCAATTACGATATGTGTATGTTCTAGTTATTAATTTGAATGTGTAATATAAGCATACGTGTAATGAAGCTAAGGGAGATGTAATAGTTATGGGAATGGCAATAAATGTAACTATTATTATCTATCTTAAGTAATTCTGCTGCCTAATATGAAATACAGAATATGGCTCATGCTGGAGCTAAGCCGATTAATCGTGTGTGAAACGACACAAAAGGAAAGCGGTGGAGATTTATTGTTGTAACGTCCGGATTTATTGCGACCGGTCGTAAATGAGGGAATTAAGGAAATATGACATTGTATTACACAATGGCGAAATACCGCGATCCACCCCCGTTATAGGATGTCTAGCGATTGTAAAGCCGAAGGTATTGATCGTTACGGCGGGGACTGTATGCGGGGTAGGTGCAAAAGCCTTACGCTTTACGACTTTACACGGGTAACAAGAGTTTGCATTAATAAAGCCCCTTTCGGGGCCCGAAGCCTAGGCGTTTATGAGCTCCCCGATGTTGAGCCGATGCGAAGACGTTATATAAATCCATAAATTCAGGTCGGGGTACTTAAGGTAATTTTACGGGTGGGATACGGCGGGGTGTTTCGGCGTGTTTTATGCTTTTCCATATATTTTCATACGTTACGACAAAGGATTGGCGTGCCCAAACGTGTAATTTAAATTTATTACATCAGTACTCCGTACATGTATCATGCTTATTATTATTTCAGACTGTGTATATGAACGAGAAATGAATGAGAAATATATACATTTACACTAAATTCAACAAATTTTTTATTGATATATTATATTATTTTACATTAATTCTAAAATTTTTTATTGTTGCATAACATAGTTAAAATTATTCAAACTGTTAGGGAGTACAATTAATATTTTAATATATGCAATTCAGATATTTTTTCTATATCGTGCAAAATAAATAGACATTTATTGTAAAATTTATTCATTGTAAAATTGAGATCACTCAATTTTATAATTTTATTATTTCGAGGAATAATTTCGCGTACTATATACATAACAAATTGAAACTCCATAAGGTCTCATGATTATTTATAAGGACATCAGATCAAATTTTTTACGCTAAAAAAATCATTCGGTCGGGGATGTCTGGGCAATTTCCCAGTTTTGCGAACCGTCTTCCGCTGCGGTTAGGTCGGGGATAGGGTCCTGTTTCCATTTCTGCTCCACATAAATGATTATCGGGATGGCTTGTAGCGAAATTCCCGCGTGACTGGACATCGATGTAAGCGTCGATGGTGCGTGCAGAAGTCTCCTGGTCATCTCCCACGGGTGACCGAAGACGTTGTAACGGTAACGCCAGTCATCCCTCTAAACGGTGATCTCCGAAGCATTTCTTTATATCGCCGACACGCACATCCCCCTGAGATACGTGACGCAGATGGAGGGACACGGCCGCAATATCTTCATCCCTTTCCGTCGGCGCGCGCGAGCACTTATACTGGCTCTGCTGCGACTGCTCTTCTCGCGCCCTCAGGAAATTTATATTTCATCGAATTGAGAACACCGCGCCGGGGATCGCTTTGTGCTGAAGCTGCCCTCATCACAATCGCCGCTAGAGCGCTCGGTAAGACAAGCAAAATTTCACATTTTCTTTCCGCGACTCTTTGTTATTTTAAATATTTTGTGTTAGAATTAAGGAAATAAAAGAATTATTTCGTTGATATTCTATAATTGTGTCCAAAATAATTTTATTATTCAACATGAAAATGTTGCTTCAATAAATTTTCATAATTTTTTTAAACGCGAACTTCGTAAACTTGTCGTGATAATTGTAAAGAAAGAATCCAAAGGGAAAAGAAGAGAAAATAAAATTATTTAGTCTCTAATCCCACTCATCCATTCTTTTTAAAGTGACATCGGCAGCCAATGAATGTAAGTCTATTTTATAAGATTGTTGAAATTTCCATTATAGCAAAGATAAGCTCTTCAACAAAGAAGTTCAATAGAACGAAATGTTTTCTCGGCAGAACGCGTCAGCACTACGGCGGCTTTTCTTTATTATAAGTGATTTGTCTTATGACGCGTTAATACATGATCAATCTGAACAAAGCGTGGTCGTAAGAAACCTTATCCTGACCTACGGCTTATCGCGTTAAAAGACGGAGCATTTCGGAACTTCTAACATTGTACGAGAGGGGTTGCCAGCCCCTTAAGACCATAACATTTATATAGGTGGTGGGTTTCTCCCAAAAAGGAGAGAGCCAGAGAGATATCGGCCATACGGTAACGAGAAAACGTGGCCCACGATATCGCCCGGATTTGACTCCGCGCCCGAGATCGCCGGCGGATCGGTCTTATTTATTGTTTACGCAGGGATAATGTCGGCCCTCCGCCCTGGTGCTTATGTAAATATCCCTTAGCATAACCGTGACTAAATAACTCGCGTCCGATAAGATGGACTGGATAAAGACCCCCCTACTTTGTTAGGCGCCTGTCGCGATACCTCCGTAACCGCAATACGCGTTTTATTTGAACGTTACCCTTTTCAATCAAAGAAAGAGGACGAGAAATCCGTGAAACTGAAAGAAAACCGTGAATTCCGGAACACTTTCCGCGTTGTTCATTCTGCGTAATATTGAAAAAGCAATCACGAGTATTTCTGCGAATTTAACTATTTTAACAAAATTTTACGTGAACACGTCTATATTAAGTTTAGATTTCTCGTCCTCTCTAATCACACATAGTTCACATTTTCCATTTACTCAATTTTTGTTTTATTAAAGCTACCAGCAATCAAGTTAGATTTGTCTCTTTTCCAAGCACGAACGTAACCGTAGGATCGATAATTGTACCGTCTGACCCTTTTATTTCCCTTGTCGAACAAATTCGCGATCGATCGCAACACGAGTGGCCGATCGCACGTACGTGCGTCACGTCGTCTCGCCTCGCCGTGTCACGAGTGTCGGTATCATCGTCGAACGCGGAGCGCGGCCGTGGCGCGCTCGCTTCTACCCCCCATCGGTCCCGCTTCGACCGTAGCGAGAGGCAGCACTCGGCTCTCGCTCGTCAGGGGGTGGAAGGTGAGCGAACGAGCCGAGCGGCGGCGGCGGCGGCGGCGGCGCTC
>VBVQ01000899.1:0-44254 GCA_011636635.1 Tetramorium simillimum | reverse complement strand
CCCGCCCGCCCGCTCGCTCGCTCGCTCGCAAACATACGTGCATATCCGCTCGCTATTATTACATCAACGAGAAAACAGGATGTGATTTATTCACACGATGCTCCGACTTCGGGATAGCGTGTATGACGTGGGCTGATCGCCGTGTGTGCGTGCGTGTCATAACGTATGTAACGCGTATTGCAGTCCGTGGCCTGACAAATGACATACGGGCGACTTTACATCTGTTTCGCGTCCCCATCCCGTTTCCCATACGTCGCGTCGGTCTCCCCGCTTTCATTTCGCGATTCTCCTTTTTGCCGTTCGTCGGAATTAGCGAATTATTTTTCACCTCCCGTTCACAACGCCGAATAAGTTTCCTCTTCCGTTCTACGTTCGTCGTCGAAATTACATTTGTGCTTTACTGCGGCTAGAAACATACGTTAAATTCTTACCCGTATTGTCAGAAATGACAACGTTGAAATATTTACGATGAGCAAATCTTGTGTACAATATTTACAAATGCTTCACAATACTGCAAATGCTTCTAGTTACGTTACAGTCTGTTTGCGTGCAATTTTATTATTATTTCTATTATAGATGGTACAAGTGTTTCCTTGACTCATCATCATGCAAATGATATTAATTATTATGATGCAACAATCAACAATAGCGATAATATAAATCCTCTGGAAAAATTTTATCTAATCACTGAACAAAAGTGGCATAAGGATACACTAGTGCCAATCTCCTTATTGCCCTCTACGAAGGGAATGCCTACGAGATCCCACCACAGGTACTTTTAATGCTTACGTGTGTGTTGTGCAAAAAATTCACGATATACCGGCTGTAATCGTAATCCCGCGGTAATTTCATGAAATATTAAGATTTATTTGTCTCAAAGTATTTTTAATATAGAATCCGGCAGTCCGTGACAGGACTGGATGATGCTGGAATGGATCTCCAAGTGGCCCAACTCAATAGCCAGACAGACAAGGAAGTACATTCCAGGACGACTTTATCATGGCTAGATTGGCATTTGCCTTACTTTGTAGCGCTTTGTGCAATCGCTGGCACTATTCTTTTTACATTCCTAGTAAGCATCACGTTTCTTTAAGATATAGAAATATAGAAAAGTCATTCCCTCTCTCTAAAAGTGAATCAGTGAAACTCACTGTCCATCAGCGATTGTACACTGATAATCAGCGTTAAGTATAGCACTGAAATTTTTCAGTGCTATACTTAACGCTGATTATCAGTGTATAATCGCTGATTTCACTGATTCACTTTTAGAGAGCTTCTAAAAAAACAATGGACTATCTTGAAAGCTTTATAGACTTTTGAAAGCCGATTGAGATTTTACCGTCGATTCATTCAGATATTGTGTAAGATACTGTATACAGAATTGTATAATAATGAGCACTTTCTAACAGATCTTGTTATGGCTACGAAAACAAATGTCGCGTGAAAAAGATAACGAAAATGGCGATCGGCACGGTCTGGTCGAGGAAGGCGCCATTTGTCAGCCAGAGAAATCAACTAAAGAGACAAAAGAATCTGTGGAGGCTAAATGGGTTCACGAAGCATTCGCGAAGAAATCTGCACCCAAGTATCCGGTACGACCAGTTCCTCAGACCTCTTTACCCGAGGTAAGAGACTCTACCGACTCTCAACGTAATTCGTACACAAATATTAAACTATCGTTTTATTGGAAATAACGTTATTTGTATTATGTTACAAGTCTTCGGCAACGGCGGAACGTAAAGACTCGACACGTACAAAACCAAAGGGACTGTTGGAGAGACGTGGCTCGAGCACAAGTTTAACCATAGAATTGACACCAGCACCCGAAAGTCCGCCACGTATCACTCCCACCCGGGAGTGTACGACGGAAGAGTTTTTGCAGAGCGCGGGAAACACATTGTCGAGAGCACAATTGAAAAGAATGGTCGAAGGCTCGGGAATGTTGCACAAAGAATTTTGGGACGTACCGCTAAATATGCCGGAAAAGGTGGACATCTGTGGCTCGGGAGTGAAGAATCGATACGGCACTGTCTTGCCCAATCCACAAACTAGAGTGATTTTACCAGGTTCCTCCGACGATCCGCTCGCCGGTTACATAAACGCTAACTACATCCGAGTAATTATATACAATAAACAATATTTTTATGTAACAGTAAGAGAGAATGTCGTCGGAAAAACATCTTCTACGATATTCATACTTTTTATTCTATTATCAAGTTGCACGAATTATAATATCTACAACGAAAACGAATTTACAGGGTTACGACGCCGAAAGTGCTAGATACATTGCGACACAGGGACCACTAGCTAACACGATAGCAGATTTCTGGAAGATGATCTGGACAGAAAACGTTCCTGCAATCGTCATGATAACTAGATTGTGCGAAGTGTCCAAACCAAAATGCGAGGCGTATTTTCCCTTCGACGTAAATAATCGCATACAAGCTGGATCTTTTACAATTATCGTTAATTATATCGAGATGAGAAACGGATATACCGTCAGAACTATGGAGATGCGCCACGAAGGGGAGAGGAGACATTTGCAGCATTATTGGTAATTACTGTGCTACGTACTTACAAATACATCTTGTAATGACTCGATTATATTTACTAAATATATTGGTTAAATTTACATATGTTAAATTCTAAAATATGTCAATAGGTATGATTCATGGCCGGACCATGCCGTACCTCAAACTGCGGATGCGCTCGTTAGTATGGCCGCAGAGGTAAACGCTTTACCAAAACCAGTGGTCGTCCACTGCAGTGCGGGTATTGGACGAACTGGCTGTTTTATAGCGATAGGGATAGGAATGATTCAACTTCTAAGAAACGGAAATGTCGATGTATTGGGTATTTTGTGCCAGATGAGGTAAGGCAATAAGCTCGAAACGTAATCTTATGTAGATTTGAGAAATATATAAAATACAAGTATAAAATACAAATTTTAATGTCTTTTTTAGATCCGATAGAGGAGGGATGGTACAAACGGCTGAACAATATGAATTTATTCATAGAGCACTTTATCTTTACGAGCAGACACTAGACAGCAAACCGTCGACTTCGAGCGATTGAATGGACGTAATGCTACTGTAGGAATTTCTTTCGCTTATTCTTTCGTGAAACGGGGCTTTATTATTGCCTAAGAGAATGTCACTTCGCGCAGGGCTATATGCTTACCGCAAAAAGGAAAAGAAACAAATTTCTAATGAATCTCAGTGTTAGCCTGTGAACCGACATTCGCATCTTTATCTCAATATTCGAACGAGTTGAAACTCGTTTAATACGCTGCCATTTTCTACTGCCATGACAAATCGTTGACAATTGATATCAATCACAGAGCTCAAGAGGTAAAAAAAAAAGGGGTTCACTGTCGGAGTGCATTTTCTAAGCAGGTGCTTTTTAAAACTGAGGTATCATAAATAGCTTAATGAAAGGGAATATTTATGTTTATAATAACGCGCGATATGATATCGTGCGGCAACGTACGCTTAAAAATCAAGATTATATTATTTTATATAAGTTACGAATTAGAAATAATCTCTAAATACGGCGATAATATATTCGCGGTTCGTATCATAAAATTTATATATCTAAAGATCAGATACTAAAACTTGGGATTTAATTAATCCACACATTCCTCGTGTGTTAGGAAATAGTTGATAAGTTCCAATAAAAATTTAAATATACAAAAAATGTGTAGAAACAGTTTCGCGACTGTGCTAATATAAATGATACTAATACCGATACTAATACGATACTCTTCGCTATTATCGACGCATCACGGATGGAGTAGACGCATGACAAAATTTACTAAACTGTTCCAACGTGTAAGAGCTAAAGTTAAACGTAATTACTTTATGGTACATAATGTTAAATGTGAGCTAAATGTGAAATTACATGTGCGTGTATATGTATATATATATATGTATATATACACACATATACACACACACACGTGAATAATTGTTACAACAATTACTAATTTATGGGACCCAAATCGATTAGATATTGTCTTATATCTTTAGTTCCTATTTGATTTTAAAATACCCTTTATGATTGTTTGCTTTTATTTAGCCGACTAAGACTGAACACGGATAGTACAACATGATTTTAGAACAAAAGAGAAAGAGACACAATGGCTGATAAAAAAAAAAATCTGAGTAAGAGTCAATTTGATAGAGAAATACGAGCCGAATTCAACGTTGTTACAGCGAATATACCTGTATGTATCCAAGCAATAGACCAATATTCTCAATTACATTGAGAAAAAACCATGTTGTTCGGAAATATACACAAGTATATTCGCGCTCTCTAACAATTTTACTCGTTTATTTATCAAATTGAGACTGATTTAATATAATAATTATTTATATTGTAATAACTTAATACAATAAAATATCTCTTTAGCAGTTAGAGGTAAATTCATATTTATTCTAGAAAGGTATATTATAAAGAAACTAAATTTATAATATGATCCTCGTATTGCTTTATGTAAAAAAAAGTGAATCTATTTCGTTTTTCTCAGCGATGAACTAACGTGTATATGAAGGAAGAATTTGAATGTTATAACAATATCAGTCAATAGTTATGTAAAAATCGGAAATGTAAATTTACTTTTGGAAATATGTCAATGTTTTCGCGTAATAATATTTTAAATGAGAATTAATGTACATATATATATGTATATACATATTCAGTCGATAATATATTTCTCGATTTTAATACACGAGTGAGTTGATATGAGAAATTCGAATCAATTTCAGTTTGAAGTATTACCGCGAATTTGCATGACAATAAACGATTATTACGGCGTTAACGTTTCGTTAATTGATTGAATGCAAACGATCTTTCTTGGCTGCTAAATACTTTTTAGAGTATTTCATAGATAGAGTAATGATCGACATATATAACGTTCTCAGATAGTGTCAGCTCTCGAATAATAGCGAAATTCATGGCGTATACGTGTATTACATGTATCTTGAGGTGTTACTGACTAACTCGTTTTACATCCAGTTCGATCATTTCAACCTAGTCTGGATAAACGAAAATCTAAACGATACGAGGTGTGTTATCTGGCTTTCGCGTGCACACAAAAACGGTAGAGCGGTTTCATACGTGCGCGCGAGTGAAGGAAGTGAAATCTTTCGATATATAATATCCGCATAATTATCGCTTGTCGCTTATTATACGGTCATATCACTAATTTGAATGCCTCGAAAAAAAAAACGTATATATATTTATGTATACGCGCGTATATAGTATACAGGTATATATATATGTGTGTGTGCATACTACGTGTACATAGATTGTATAGAAAGAAAGAGAATTATGTATTTAAGAGAGTATGTACTTGTTTAAAGGAGACAAAGTATATTATTTATGAACGCGCCGAGTCGCCAAAGCGACTTGGCATAAATGTATTAATAGCCAATGATAATAAACGATAACAATAATAATGTAACGATGATTAATAACAAAACTAATAACAATAATTTAGCAACCCCTCGGTGTTCAATTGTACTTACATGGTGTAATAAATGTTTATAGTGTCCATACATATATTAAATTTCCGAAATCGCGGCACCCTTCATAATTTTTCATAGTTTACCGGAAACGTACCCGCGATTGCATTTACGATGAGTATCGGAAATATCGCATCACGTGTTTCTTTGAAATTGTTGAATACGAAAAAATTCGCTAACGCTTAATCCTTTAGCCGATTAAAAATGTATCGAAAAAATATATAAATATAATTTGAATTGCCAACTTTAATTGACGGTAGGGACCACGCACATTTTGAAATAATTAAACGATTCAAATTTTTCGCAGCTAGTTTACGATATCTTTATCGTCGCTTATCGTTTTGTACCATTAAAAAAAAATTAAGACATTTAAGCTAGCGCCAGATTAAGCACGTTATACTCGCGATTTGCGATTTACACAATAGTGTAGAGAGAAAATTCGTCAAATTCACATTCGCGATTCAACATTCTCCAGCGAAGCTTTGGTTTCTCAGCGAAATCAAGAGTCACCAATCACCACGTATCAATAATACGAAATAATGATAAAATCAAAAGTAGTGACAGTAAAGTAATAAAAAATTGCGAATAGAGTGGAAAATCACTCACATAATGAATTTTTGTCGAATTATTACGATTTGCGATGTAATCCAAACAGTGTAGAGAAAAAAAAATCGTTAAATTCGCATTCGCGATTCGACCAGACAGGTAATTCTTCGATGAAATAATTGGTAATTCAGTGTAGAAAAAAAATTCGTTAAAGTCGCATTCACGATTCGACGAGAGGAGCAGTTTTTCAACAAAATAAAAAGCTGCGAGTCGCCATGAATCAAGAAGTAAACACAAAGTAACAGCGACTTAACGTCAATGTAACTTCGTACTCAACAATATAACTATGATCTAACATATCTTGTATATAACAGTTATATTGTTGAGTAAAAAATTAAAACATTGACGTTACATTACTGTAACTTTGTGTTTACTGGGAATGATAAAGTACAAATTTAGAACAAGTTGCAGAAAGAAAAATATAGTTACTTTTGGCCTCAACCATAATTTTATGATACTTCTAACACGAAATATGATTAACTTAACTATATGCATCATTAAGTTAACCATAATTATCGTTGGAAATATAAAATTATAGTTGAGGCCAAAACTATACTAACTAACTATACTTTTCTCTCAGGGCCGGTTTTTCCAACTTCTTGGTAAGCTAGTTAATTAATAGTTAAATCATATGTCCAAACTCGTCTAATATGAAGATAAAATAAAGACAGACATATGATTTAACTATTAATTAGCTTATTAAGAAGTTGGAAACCCGGCCGTCAGTGTGAAGGATCCGCATTGGTTAATAACGAATTCTCGACACGAATTACGAATACTATAAATCGCGAATACGCACATAAACCAGCGCGTCTTAAACGCGCGGTACGTCGTCACTAGCATCTCGCATTGAAAATTTCAAAAGCCGGCGGTCCATGTCGCGGTTAAAGGATCGAAACGGCCGTTAGCAAGGTAAGAGAGACGCAAAGCTACGCGGAACGCGTTATCTCGAAAAACGACGCGTCTGATAATCACACAGGTTTCAGACTTCACATCTCGTACTCACCGACAGGAAGTTCTCGAAGCAGCCGCCGTCGAGTCCGTCCGGAATTCGGAAGTTCAGCGGATAGGAATCCGCAAAACCGCCGCCGTCGGTCGGCACTCGTCCAAGCGGCCGGCGCGGCGCGGCGCGTCGCCTCGTCCCGTCGCAGCCATCTTGCTCCGCGAGAAACGCGCACCTCGCGCTCTTCACACGGGACACTTTCGCACGTTAGACGCGTCGTCGCGATCGAGATTCTTCGTTCGCCCGCACTCCGGGCACTCGCCGTCGAGGTCCGGGTTTCGCGACGGTTCCGCGCGCGAAACCCCGAGGACGATCGCGCGGTTTCGGTCGGAGCGAAAAGCGCGACGCGGCGCGCGCCGGCCGCCGCTCGCGCGGGCCACCGTTCGAACGAGACTGAGCGCGATCACGTGATCGAGCGCTGCCGCGCGCCGCGCAGGGCCGTGCTCACCTTGGAGTCGATTCTGTATCTTTTAAAAGAGTAAGAATGTGAAAAGTGAGCAAATTTACTGGATGTTGATCGATAAAATTACAAATATCCTAGTAAATTTACTAGGATGTTTGTAATTTTATTGATCACTTTTCACATTTTCACTTTTTCGAAATATACAGAATCGACCCCCTTCGCGCGCCGCGACGATGTTTTGCACGTGAACGCGACACGAGGAATTTCGATGAAACGTCGTTTTATGGAAAACGACGGCATCAATATTCTTGCCTCGCTCTATATTTCCATTGAGAGACCGCGACTTGACCTCTCCGAGGAGTTTAAATCGCGATCTTTCTGTGGAGCGACTGACATCTCGCCTATATCGTCGGCCGTCGGTAACTGAAATAATGTTTCGTAAAAAGATCACGACTTATTGTATTTCTTTTCGAATTCTGGAGCGACTGATTGTAAATCTCGAATACCGTCAATCGTCGGTCGTCGGTAACTGAAATAATTTCGCGATATGTAATGGAATATGTTTAAAAGATCGCGATTTATTTTTCTCCGACTTTTGAAACGACCAAATCCCGATAAACACCAATTTATTAGAGTAATAAACACCAACTAATTAGAGTAACATTGCAGCAGTACTATAATTTCCTATTCAATGATATAACTGTTATGTACATGTGTTATTACATTTATATTGTTGAGTAGGAAATTATAATATTGATGCAATGTTATTATTTTATGTTTACGGAACTCTCGAATATCGTTTGCCGTCGGCAGCCGAAATAGCGTGTTTTGTAAAAAGATTGCGATTTATTTCTTTCCAATTTCTGAACCAATTGAATATTGAGTATCGTCAGCTGTCGATAGCCGAAATAATATATTTCTTAAAAGATCATGATTTATATATATTCCTCTCCGATTTTTGGAGCAATCGAATCTCGTCTGCCGTCGGCAGTTGACTGCCGAAATAATCTGTTTTATAAGCCGTTAAGGACGCTCCATGCTCCGTCTCGCTCATGTTTTTGTATCACTCTCATTCTCAGCGAGCTGGCGAGACGATTCTTGGAAGATAAACAAACACGCGCTGCGGTTACGAATGGCACACAGTCGGCTCGAGCGATGTTTTTGTGCGCCGGATTATTATTGTCCCTCGTAAACTTGGCAATTTTATTCCGATTTAAACGAAATCTACAGTGGACAAAAAGCACCTCATTATTCTCTTTAAAATTATATTTTATACAAAATCGGAAGAATTACTGCAAGATTGACATCGCGAAAAAAAAACTTCTTTTTACAATTATTAAATAATAGTAAAATAGTTATATGTAAACATATAATTGTTTAGCATAAATTTTATAACTTTAATTATAAGTTATTTGAAATTTAAATGCGCTTTTATTATACATGTTTTATTCGAAATATCATCACGCTATTTAAAAAATTAAATTATTATAAAAAAAGATTTGATGAAGAATTAAAATTGTGTAAGATAGTATAAGATAGTTCAACATTTATTACAAGTCGAAGTAGTTTTTCTATTAGATCCAATGAAGAATAAAATCTTATTTAACTAAAAGAACGCAGATGATCCTCCCGTTGCGGAAGAAAAGATTGACGGAAAGGTATGACATCTCATCGAAGCGCCCTAAAATTATATTTATTTATTTCAGTATTCATTTTCTATAAATTCACTTAGCAATCACAAAACTTTTTTTTTCAATTATTGAATAATAGTAAAACAGTTATATGTAAAAATGTAAATGTTTAGCATAAATTTTATAACTCATTGTAAGTTATTTGAAATTTAAATGTGCTTTCATTATACATTTTGTCCGAAATATATTCGCGCTATTTAGAAAATTAAATTATTATAAGAGAAAGATTTTATGAAGAATACATACTACTACTATACATTTATTGCAAATGTTATTTCCTTCGTATTTAAATCACCTTGCCGCGAGAGATTCCGAAAAGAAACCGCGCGTGCTCCGAAAAGAGACCCCGAGGGTCTCGAGAGACACGGCCCTGCGGCTCGCGGAACACGTACAAACAGATTTCACCTGTGTGCGTACGTGCATGTACCACACGTGTGTGTATGTGTACGCGCGCGTGTGGTACCGGAGTGCGCTCGGCTCTCGGATCTTAGTCCGCGACACGGGATTACCGCGACTCGAGCGACTCGCGGAACAGCTCCGTACTCGGCGCAAAGCAGCAGCAGCAGCGGCGGCGGCGGTGGTGGCACAGCGTAGAGCGCAGCGCGCACGACGGACGGTGGTTCGCGCGATCTCGTCGTCGTTATTCGCGTTACGCGTTCCTGCGAGTAAAAGCGGAACGCTTCGCGTGCGAGCGCGCGCGCGCGGGTGTGTATGTGTGTATGTGCGGTATATGTGTGTCGCGCGGGTGCGCACTGGCTCGTCCTGGACCCCGCGAAACCGCGAATATCGTCCGCCGCGTATACCCGCGAGGCGCGCCGAGCGAGATGGTGCCGCGTTGACGTTGCCACCGCCGTAAACGCGCATCGGCGGTATCCATAGTCGATCGTCCGTGCGGATCGCCGTGCCTGCTCGCGTGCGCGCGCGCGCGCGAGCGAGAGAAGAGGAAGTAGTGCGTGAGAAGCGGAGGCGAGCGCGCCTGCAGGGGTTCCCCGCGCGATCGAGGCGAGATCTCGATCCCCAGGGAGGAGGAGGCGGAGGAGGAGGAGGTGGCGGAGGAGAGAAGGAAGGCGCGGGTTGAGGCGCAGGATCAGGTCAGGCGGCTATGCGGGACGTCGCGACGGTGCGAGGCCTCGTCGCGGCACGAACGTCGCGGAATGGGGCCCGTTGATCGGGTCCGGGAGAGCGGCTACGGGCTTGTGGACGACCATCGACGACGACGACGGAGGCATGGACGTCATCGGGGACGGGGACGAGCAGACCCTCCAGGCGATTCTCGGTGAGTTTTCCTGCCGTGCCTTCCTTCCTTCCTACGTCTTTTGCGTCTTTCGCGCGGCGCGCTGTCAGTGTTTCTTTCTTTTTTTTTTAGGTCTCGCGCGCTCCCGTCGGTGTCTCTCGTTTTCGAGCGTGTCGCCTAACGGTACCTTATAGATCCTTCTAAACGCGCGGCGGCGTCGGCGGCGGCGGCTCCGCTCGTGACGCCGATAGGCACCGATCGAGAGCGACGCGGACCGCCGCGGACAGCCGCGCGGAATGTCGCGAATTTGACACCGACACCGTTATCGCGTGTCGCCCCCGTGTCTTGCCCCGCGCTCCCACCGCCGGCTTCTCCGCAGGTTCTCTCCGCGGCTCTGTTCCCGTCGTGGCCGTCGTGGATGTCGCAGCCGTCGGAGGCGTGCGTTGACCTTTAAACGAACGCGCGCACCGGTGGTGTACGCCGCGCGCGTCTTCATCCCGCGGCCGTCGGTTCACCGACGCTGGAATCGAAAGCGACGCACGACGACGGAACGCAATTCGTGGAATTCGCGTGCGAATAACACGCGGCGCATCGCGTCTCCTCGGTGGGAGCGCGAGAGAGGGTGGGAGAGGAAGCACGGAGATCCGATCGGCGCTGCCAGGATCGCTATGAGTCTTTCGCGTCGCTCCATTTGCCGAGAGAACGAGAGAGTAGTCTCTCTCGATTTTGCGGGAGATGTATCGCTGATCGACCCGGGGCCCCGTCTCTAAAGCCGGCGATATTAAATATGATAACTTTATTCACCTCAGCTTTACATGCCAAGAAGCGGGACTTGGTTTACAATAATACCTTAACCGCGCTCATTCCTCGTTTCACGCACTCATTCTTACTAACTCGTATACGACTAGTTTATAACTCACAGCCATCCTTTCCTACATTTTCTTCTCTCTTTTTTTCTTTTTCCCCCCTTTTCTTTCCATAATGTCTTTAAAATTTTTGGTAATTAAAGCTGGGCAATATTGTCTCGTACTCGAATTCACAAATTACGTTCAACGCATGTCGGGGACTCTTATCGCGTTGGTGGTAGTGGGGAAACCTCCGAAATTTGAGATCGGGATAAATGCGCGTCGAGAGGAAAGCTCGGTCCGCGGCTTGTAGGCGTCAACGCGCATCAATCCGCTCGTGAAATTATTTTCCTCGTTATCGCGAATCGAGCCGAGGTTTTTGCGCGTCCGGTACGTTGCAAAAGAGATCCTTAGCCTACCGTCCTCGCGCTCCTCTCTCTTCCGCTCCCGGTATCGGCGGTATCTGAAATAAACACGACGGCGAGCTGAATGAAAATCCGAAACGCTCCGTCGGCGCGATTTCGGTTTCGCACCTGGAAATTAAATTGCGTCTCTGGAAAGTACTGAACCAGGAAGACTTCGGAGCGCGAGGGTTAAAAAGAGGAGAGTCATGCCGCTTACGTGGATACGTTTATCCTACTTTTGCCTTGACTGCGGCTCTCTCCCCCTCCACGCTCGCGGAAAAACCGTCTTCGCATACCTGTTACGTGCCTCTCAATTTGATGCATCGCGCTGAATCGCGCTTTGATGTTCGTTTTTTTTGCTCCTGCCGGACGCGCGAGAGCCTCTCGATCGTCGATCGTCGCGATCGCAGGATACGAAGTTGGATAAAATAAACTCTCGCGGTGATCGCCGTATGTACGTACGTACAACGTCGATCGCCGCGCGTCTCTCTCGCTTCTCCGCGTGTATTTACGTTTTCTTCGTGTGCACTCGCGATTTAACGGCCTGTTCCACGAGTGCCGAGTGCATTCACCTGCAACGAGTGCAGCGTAGCGTTCCTTATGTAGGTCAGAGGTTGTAACGTAATGTCTCCTCCGATCCTCCGAGATGAATGCACCGCCTCGTCCGTGGCACGGACCAGGAACAAAGAGTTGTTATCTCATTGCTCCTTCGTTCGGCTCGAGAAAACTTGTGCCTTCATCCGCACCGATCTATCTCGAGCCGAGTTTCACAGATTTAAGCCCGGTTTTTCCGACTTCTTCATCCGCTAACTAAAGTCCGAATTCATAGTCGTTTCTTAAATCTTAAGACTTAAGAATTTCTTAAATCTTAATCGTCTTTTTAAATTGTAGAGCTGATCTTGGCTGCTTTATATTTTATGGTTCAAAAAAGGAAAGAAACGCGCGAGAAATTCGAAAAATAACCTTTAATTACATTTACTTAAGTACATTTAATCACTTACATTTCAAACTTACATATTAAAAGTTATTTTTCCATTAATCGTCCATTTTTTGAACCATAGATTATAAAGCAGCCAAGGATTTAAGATTTAAGAAATTCTTAAGTCTCAAGATTTGAAAAATGTAAGGGTTGGTTGGAAAAACCAACTTCTTGGTAAGCTAACTAACAATTAAATCATACGCCTGTCTTTGTCCTGTCTTCAAATTAGACGAGTTCAAACGTATGATTTGATTAATAGTTAGCTTACCAAGAAGTTGGAAAAACCGGTCTTAAACGGTTTGAAGATAAAACGGAGACAGACGTATTGATTTATAACTATTAGTTAGCTTACTAAGAATTTGGAAAGACTGGCCCTTAATCGTAAAAGCTACGTGGAAAAAAAAAGTAAGAACTTTTCAAAGATTCCGAAAGCGACGGAGGGTTCGCCAATGAGACGTTATGATTCCAGTCGATATGATTCCAGAGACCGTTAGGTCGGGCCGATCCTTTTAATAACAATTGCTCGACGCTGCCCCGACCACGTTCCACGTAGATCTTTCATTCTTTCTCTCTTGCGAGACGTTATCCTCCAGCCAGTTAGCAACAATTCCACTGTTCTCTCTGCCACCGCGGACGGATAGTGAAAGTCGCGTGGTGAACGTGCTTTTCCGTTTATTTGGAATTAATGGCTTGATAATTCACGGTAACCTATAGCGAGACGGGCAATGTACCGCTACTATGCATTCACTTTTTGAGTCACCTGTCTATTCTACCGACGCTAATATCTCTCCCGTTTCGAAGCCCCGGCGCTCCTTTCATCCTTCGCGAGCCGCGCGTCTCCTTTGTGTGTAAAATATTTTTCTTCTAAATGGAATGAGAATAGCGCGTTGTTTAACGGAAAGGTTGATGAGAGTCGCCTCGGTGGCTGTTGCGGAGTAACGCAGACGCTAAATGAGTTTCATTTAATGACAACGTGTTCACGTGTGTAGTACACGCTTGGTTGTACATACACGTACGTGATATAAAACGCGTCATTGACTGGAAAGATGTGGAACGGCGACGTGATTTCATTCGTGCGCGTTTCGAAATGGCTGTCTCTTATACACCCTCCCCCCGAGCGCGGGCAACGCGCGTCTGACGAAACACGTACGTAAAGTGCCGTCATATGGTGATAAGTAATTAATTCTGATCCCTTACATTATAATTGCGTTAATATTTATCGAGCACGTGTAATTTCGTTTGCGTGGTTTCTCCAGTCGGGTCGACGTGCGTACATTGTTTCATTTAGCTTGTATCTCTCTCTTTCTCTCTCTCCCCCGGAGAGAATACTCCGGAATGAGAAACAATGGAGACAGTGCTCCAATTTCATCCGATCCGTTTATAAATAGTAACGAGTGGTTTATAAGTTGTAGCTTATTACGCTCGATATAATAATAGCAGGCACAAATTGCAACAAACGGTGTGTTGTCAGGAGAACCAATTTACTACTTGCTACTTACTTACGCTCCGACGAGGCAAGGTTTTCGCAATGTTTGTCTTGGAAAAGCCCGGGCATCAGCCGGCAGTTTCGCGACACAATCGATCGGCGATACCCTCTTCGAGAGATCCGACAGAAATGGTTCTCTCATTCAAAATTCTCCCCCGTGCCCTTTTCGCTCGGTTGTAATTCGCAACCGGGTTGCGATTTGCGTCGCAATCGCATCGACAAGATTCGCAGTCCTGCTGCCGGGGGTTTTGCCCATCGATCGCGACCTAAAATTTATTTTGGACTACGGGCGCTCGCAACGGGCTTAAATAAAACGATAATGAAAGCCGAGTTCGATCGCCGCGAGAGCTTATCGGTGATAGTTGAAACCCCCGCGGATGAATTATGGGATTTCATCGGGTATAGGCATGGCCGTTCAGGAAAGTAACGCGCAAGCCGTAGGACGTCCTGTGCCACCCACGAAAGCACATTGGTCGATGAAAAGCTTCGCGGGTCCGCCTTTCGCGAAAAGCTCGGGCATGCGCGCTCCCCTTGCAATGTCAAGTAGGAAAGGCTATTTACTAAGAGCGTTTATTCTTTGCCTTTGTTAAAGTATACTGTTGTTGAAGCGTCGTACAATCCCCGCAATCTTCACAATTCTCATGAATATCTTTCAGAAAATGTCGCGTATTATTATTCTGAACTAAATTTCAATCCAACGACAAGTGTTTCTCGTTTCGAGAAAAATATTTTAAAAATTGGAAAGCATGCTTTTATTATTTATATACAATCTATAATAATGAAAAATCTTTATAAATAATATCGATATAAAATATATTTTATTAATGAATGCCATATGAATTAACAATATTAATAAAAGATATGGAAAAAATGGTATGCAAGTATAATGTGATGTATGTTTAATTTAAATTAAAAATAAAAAATGTTTAACAGAAACTTTTCAATATAATACAAATACAAATATCTTTATATTTTAAAGAAAATTTCTATTTCATAACTATGTATTTCATAACTATGTACATATATTTTTTATTCACAATTATGGTATATGTGTATAGTCAAAAAACGATGCACATTACATCAAAATACGTATATTTGTGTGTTAATCGTAAAACGTACAAAGTTACGCTGCACAGACCTTTTCGTTAAAAGGGGAAGTAAACATATCGCAAACATCGTAAACATAGGCACGTGTCCCAGGCATAATGGGGCGATTTGTTTAATCGATGGCAAGACCCTTTGATTCTGGTAGACCTCACGATCTGCGATCACTTACATATATTTTCTTCACGAAGCGAAGAATGTATATGGCATATAACTATTACCAGATATTATCATTAATATTCTTCCTGTTAATAGTGACGTTGCCAATGTGACTAATGATATTTTAAATATTTAAATTCTTTTTATATTCGCAATTTAACTTTTAATAAACACGGTCACGCTTTTTTGTAGAGACCTAAAAATGAGTACTATTTTAATGATTTTCCGCAGTAATTATTGCCGATACACAGTTTTTGCAACGTGTTGTCACCAAAAGCGAAAGCTGAATCCGATCGCTGAAAATTTTATCGAGCATGAAACTGTAGCAATTAACGAAAAAAAAAATTAGTAATAATTCCGACAAATTGTATTTCCACGAGATTCCTTTTCTAAAATCCGTAAATTGGAAGTTATGTAATACGAGTTTCTAATTAACGATTGCTTTCGGGCATCTTCTTTCATTGAAATCAGATTAGATATACAAATTATCAAATTAGCCTTTTTATTACATATATACAGGATATTCAACGTTACTTTTAAATTTTTATTTTAAAATTGTAATATTTCCTTTTTTTTTCCTAAAATATATTAACAGAATAATATAAGAGTAACGTGTTTCGCGATAAACAGCGTCATTATAATATCATATCAAATGTCTATTAGTTATTAAATTGACTCGACCTATTAAGTAAGTTTGAATCGCGACAATGTCTTCATTTGTAACGGGTAATGGTCCTCGCTATACGCTCATTGTCAGATGTTCGTCTCTCTCTTTCTCTCTTTCTTCGCGGACTTTACTACACCGGCTGCTCTAGATTTTCATGGGAGATTGTTTATAATGCAAGAGAGAGGATGTATGTGGACTACTTTACTACTACTTGCGAGCCGCCGTTGCCGACGCGATCATTCAACGTACAAACGTTCTACATGTAGAACGGGCTGGTCACAAAAACCAGAGGAAGCGATAACCCTTTCTATTAGCAACTTTTTCTTTTAATTCTGCTCGCAAATGACTTTTAAGCGCTACATCACTCAAGTAATGAGCCATATCGAGAGAAATGTCTGCATCTTGGGATAGTAAAATCTTAATAATTAGACGATCCGTTTTTGAGATTTCTAACAATGGAAAGCGTTGTCAGCGGATACTTTATATACATATAATTTATCGAATGTATATTTTAATTTCGCAACAATTCTCGAAGAAGAAATTCGTCGTCGAAGAACGTTGAGAAAATTGTTAGATTTATCCATAAAATGGAGACCCATTTATTCGTAAACTTATCTTATTAATAGTCATTTCGCGGAGCTTTTACATTTAATAATTCTAATGTCAATTTTGCGATCAAAATGCTTATATTTGTATCATCGTAAAGTGGCGCAACTAGTGAAAGCCGATGAATTCCACGGAGCTAAAGTTCAGGGGGCGTATCACTGTGGGAATCAAGCGACTTTTCTCTCCGCATTGTGCTATGAAGATTATGATACTTAATTGAATTATTCGTTACACGTTACGATGTGCATGTGTCGTGTAACGCGTAGCGCTTAATGTCGCTAAACCTAAACAAAGCACGAATTGTAAAGCGACATTTGTAAAATTGGCGAGGTCGATTTTTTTCTTTTTCATTCGACTTCGTCGTGGAAGTTGGAAATACATATTCCGATCCTCTCTGGAAAAATTCCGCGAGTTTATCGATCCTCGGAGAGACGATGCTTGCGAATTCTCCAAGGAGACTATTATACGGTAACAAAACGATACGCTTCGAGCTGGATATCAGTGACATACAATGAGACACGGTTCAACATGCTCACGATCACGACGAGGTAGGGAACCGTGGAACGTGGTTATTACGGGAGAAACATGGCCCCGGCCGTTTTCCGCTGATGTCCCGATGTCGTGTCTTCCGCTCGAGTCACGCCAACTTTTCTCGCTCGTCCCCGTTCTCTCGGTCCTTCTTCCCCCTTCCTCCCTCTCTGAAAATACAGAGCGATTTACAATATATACGTATATGCGCGAACCAATAGTCTTCGAGGCGATCTAAGCGCTCGGACACGTCTGTTTTATGCCGCGGATATGTACGTACGCACGCCCACGTTAGACACATTACCATATTTATTGCTTTGGCAATAACATTTGCGTTCGTAGGCGAGCGTGTCACGGATGAGCGATGTGTGGATGAGGTCAGGCGTTTGGGTTAAATGCACGAGCACACGCGAGAATTCCGGGCGCAAATCCTTATCGCTCGTGGCGATAATAAATATTGAATTTATTTCCGAAGTTACGTATTAGAAAATTTAATTCAAAAGTCGCGAAAAAAACCGGCATTCACACGCTGTTGTTTAAAGTTTGAAAATATTGCGAGGGCTCGCAGATCCAAGAATGAAATTTAAGCAACATTTGAAGAAGATGTACCGACAGTGAGAGAAAAATATAGCCACTTTTGGCCTCAACCATAATTTTATAATGTTTCTAACAATAAATATGAATAACTTAACTGTATGCATCATTGTTGTTAGAAATATTATAAAATTATGGTTGAGGCAAAAAAAGGTAACTATATTTTTCCCTCAGTGTATATTAATGTCTTAATGTAGTTTGAGAATGTTACTAATACTTGAAGAATTGGCGGTATGTAAATGTGTCTATATTTTAGAGAAATGTTACTCCGATTCTTTCAATTCTTTGCTTAATTCAATTCTTGAACATGTATTGTAATGATGCGGCAAAACATGTTTCATAATACCTCATCATCGCTTTACAATTCGCGGATTTCCGAACGCAATCGAGTAAATATCAGGGCAAGTTTGTTCACGCGCAAGCTAACGTGTCAGGTGAAAGGTATAGGTGTGGCTAACGTAACAATTCACACTGTACAAATTTAAAGTGAAACTTTAGATAATTCGCATCGCCGGAGTATCCAATTATGGTCGTGAACTTATGCGGGACGCATGCGTCAAATAGACCGTCCAAAAACATTCATTATCAGAGGGAGAATATTATAGAGTAAGCTTCTAAAAGACCGTCTTTTCCGTGACAGATCTTTCCGACGGCTTTGTAATTTGTTTCTACTTATAATTTATATTTATTAACATGTCTAGCTGAAGTAAGGAGTAAAATGCTCGGAGCACACGCCGAAATGATGTTTATGCGAACGCGAGAAGGAGACGGATGAAAAACTTGTAGCTGTTAATTGCAGATTAATAGATCCGAATCGTGGAGAAACGTTTTATATGCGTTTGCTAAGGCATCAGCTGCATACTTTTACTATCCTTCGAGATTCTCCTTGAACCGATGTGCCAGTCGAGAGAGTAGTAAGTACCTCAGAAATCATGGCTTTTATGCGCGCATGTAATACAGATACCTCCGATAATCGCTGCGATGTTAACCACAGCGATATTGACGTCGACGATTTACCGTAAGGCAGTCGAGCTGAATGGCCGTTCAAAAACTTTTGATTGCGAAGAAAAATTTCATATTTCTCCTCTTTTTTTTTTTAACTAGTCTCGTTGTCGACGTTTCATGTAGTCATGTATCATAAATCATTTTGACACTTACATCGGTTAATTGTTCCATTGTACTGTCTGAAATTGGACTACGATAATTACGCGCACGAAACTTGCGCGATGTGCAGACGCAGTTTAATTAATAATAATTATGTATATCTAATGAGTAAAAGAAACGTTTAATCTTTTTTAAAATGGTCTGTACACGAAGAATAAAGACATCGTTGCTCCTTTTAGAATCTACGTTTTCATTTCTATTGAATGAAAATATCTCTTTCAAGGATACCAACGTTTTTCTTTTTCACAAAATGTTTTAAAATAAACTAAAACTTGCTTGTACAACTGTTAATTTGTTTGTCATCCATTGTTCGCCGGCTTATATATCTCTGCGATTCCAAATTAATACAGACGGTTTATTTAACGTCACAATTTGCAGCTTTGTCGTGTAATCGTGTTACTATTGACAATGTAGAGTATTATTGTTTGGTTTTCATCTAAACAACTTCAGCAATATACTTAAAAATGCGAATATTCTTTTTATGTTGCAATAAATCAAGTATTGCGGAAAAAATACTGTAGATACTATTTGTAATTCCGATAAGAATCTGATGATGAGGTGAACAATTGAATCAGCACGAAGAACCGACAATGCCGGTTGTATGCAAATTCCAGCACTGCGAGGTATAATGAAATATTGATAGTTGCTAGCGAAGCCTTGCAGGTTTCTGTAATTGTAATATAACTATGCGTGATCACGTGATAAGGTTAAACCGCATATCTTAAAAAAAAAAGATGCTGTTAGATATACACAAATTAATTAGATAATCTTACATTTATAACGACACAAAGGTTGATATTAAATAATAATACGATTATAAAACATCTTGCAATACACTCATCTTCGCAGCAGTTACATAAAATATAATTGTTGTCTTCTTAGAGACGATAATGAGAATATCAGAAACGCGTATTTATATTGCGAGCGAATTATGCTCGGCAACAATGTCACAGCTTTTCATATTTTTCTCTTTTCTTGATCTTTCTTGCGACAGGCAGTTATTCGCATTAGAAATTTTGCAATATCCAAGTCGAGATTAATTAATCGTCTGCGACACTGCGCGTAATTACCGATCACTCTCGTTCTACATATCCTGACGCAACGTACAAACACATACCACGGATGCTTTAAAAGTCGCGTTATAATAGAACGTCTTTGTGCAGGAGATCGCCGGCTCCCTTGAGGCGGAGCAAATCGGGAGACTTAAAACTGAAGGCAATTATCTCTTTCGCAAAATGACGGAGAGTAAACGTAACGTACGGGGCAGCGATGAATAAGTAAACGGGCCGTTTAACCAGAAGCAAACATTTGCATATTATCGGTCCGCCGCCACCGTCGGCCCTTTTCCGATAGCGTGGGCAACGAAACCGAGGCCTGGGAAATGTTCGTACGGCGTGCCCGGTCCCGGTCGTGTTAATGGTAATATAAACGGAGGGTTCATACAACGCAACGCGGGCGGGCACTTAAATGCGTGATGCCGATTACACGCACCCGTGAACATTTACGCACGCGACGAGAAATGGATTCACGCTCTCTCGCTCTCTCGGTGCAGAAGTGACGGGCGTGCTGCGAACAGCAGGTGTTTACCGAAAGAATTCTGATAGAATAATTGGATCTACAAGCCCCCCTTTAATTGTTTCATACGTACGAATGATGATGCGTTTAGGTCATCGTTAATCTGTCACAGAGAGAGAGAGACTTGTGTTTGTTCAATCAAAATAGCATTGTTGATAGAAATAAAAAAATAGTCTTGTCATAACGTAACGCGTATCGCGGTTCACATAAAATTTAGAGATTCAGACAATGGACTTGAAATACTACGACAAGCTGGCAAGAACTTTGCTACGATCTCATTTTATCGGTCAGTTGAACTGTGACGAAATTACAAATATTTTTCATCACTTTGCTTGATCATAAAATTTTCTTAAAAATTTCTTACGTAATCCGCGTGAAATCCACGGTTATTCAAGTGGACAAAGCAAATTTTAGTAATATTATATTTTATATTTATAGTGTTAGATTTTTGAAAAATTATTTCTTAATTGTGTACACAATTAATTTACAAATTTCAAGTCCATTGTCTGAATCTCTAAATTTATGTGTAATGCGATACGCGTTACGTTATGACAAGACTATTTTTCATTTCACACAATTTTTACACAACTGTATTTCTTTATTGAACAAATCACAATCATCATTGGATCAAATAAAGAAAAGATTTAGATTAGTGAAATTAATTACATATTCCGTATTTTCTTTGAGTAATATATAAAAATTAGGGTACTTTAAATATATACCTGCAGATATCGTGCGTAATAGATTCAGTTGTCTATTAATAGACATGTCATTTAAATATCAAGTTCTAGTTAAAGGATAATCGATATTCGAATTTATAGCGAATGAGAAAAACATTAATTGCAATTTATAAGAAAACATAAATCTTTGAATTCATATCATGACGTCTTATGTACGATAATACATATCGAAGAAAGGGGCTGCGTGTAACCACCCCTTTCAGTCTCAAATAAGCACCGCCCTCCAGTCAAAGAGGAAATCCCCTCTATACTTGGAATATGGTGGAGGTATTGGAGCCCTCCGATGGAGGAGACCCGCGATTAAGTCGTGAACTACCGTGGACTGTTGTGTTTCGTTGCCCAACTAGAAAACCAGAACTACGAGCGAGGACCTACGTTCTCATTTTCGCGACAGACAATTAAAGAGATAAAGAGATCTTCGAAATTAGCTTTATTCACATTTCATATTTCAATTATATGTAGTAGTACCAGCAACATTCCACTCTATCGCGGATTTGTGACAAACGAGTAGTCTATAATGTAATCTTTTCGCGGAAGAAAAAATTATGAAGTGCTACATTCATGCGATACCTGAACGAAAATTATATGCAAGCAAAGTGATAATTATTTCGTAGATTAAATGTCGTAAGCTTATTCAACTTTTCGCGACATTAATTATGTAGCGATGAAGTGTCGTTCTAGTCTTACGTGCCAGACAATTTTTCGAGAGTGATCCAACTTTATTAAAACATTTTCGTCGCTATGGAATTTTCGTGGGCACTTCAGCATCAATCTAACGATCAAAATGGACGAAATCATCCGAACGATCATCATGAAGACGCTAATATTATTAATCAAGTTAGCGCTCGTCGATTGCTTAGCGTGGCAGGTAATCAAATATTACGTATAATTTGTGTAAACGACAATGTTTTTTTTCTATTTTTCTATATTACAGATATTTATATAGCTTTTATTTTTTCAAGCAGGTCAAAATCCGATTATTATAATATCAATTAGTTATTTCAAAAAATCATAAAACATGAAAAGCAAAAATCGAAAAGTCATAATCTTAAGATTTAAAATTATATATGTAATAATTGGCAATATTTTTGCACAAGAATGAAAGAATAAAAAGATTTCTCTTCAATAAAAAAAAATTAATTTTTATTTTCAAAAAAGTGTATGTTTCAAAAATATATTCAATGAAAAAAATCTGCTATTTTTCTTTACGTCTCGGAAATTGGTTTCTTCGATTATCTTTGAAATTGATTTGTTGGAAACAAATGTTTGCCGTAGGATATTAGAAAATAATTTATATAATAACTAAAAGAAAAATTTTTTATTTTAGAATTAAAATTAAGCAAATTATAATGTTATCGTCGTCGCGTTTGAAATAATCCTGACTTCATCAATTATGTTTGTTCGTGCCTTTTCTAATATAATATTTACCGTATTTTTATGTAATGAGCATAATTATGTTGTCAAAGTTGCATGACGAATATCGATATGTTCGTGATCGCAAACAGCAGTTTAACACCTGTCCGCAACTTGTTCGGACCCCTCTCGAAAACCTCTTAATGGCCATGAAAAAGAATGCTGTACCCTACTAATCATTTAGACCTCAGGTGGAACCTCCGCCGGATTTACCCTGCGCTTACGGCAGCTGCATCAACCCCTACAATCAACAGGGGTGAAATCGACAACTGGGTTTCGATTAACTTCCTCTGTTTAAACATTTTACGATATGATCGCGGTGATACACGTGTCGTAAGAATAATACGATGGCGTGTTGCACGGATGCGTTAGTATTACTTTCTATCACCGTGTGGATTACAGCAGTCGGAATTATAAACATATTCATCTATACTCTGTTGCGAAGGATGAAAGCCGGCCAATTTTCATAGACGAGTCGCTGTCCAAGATGCATTTCTATTTGCTTTGCTGGAGAAAGTGGTCGTCAGCCGATACAGAGAGGTCGAAAGCCTACATACATACATCTTTATACATAAGCCTTTTTACATCATTCGAGACTTGATTGGAACAGGCGCAATTATTACACGATTGTTTTATCCGCGATTAGAGGCTCAACTAAAATTAACATTCTTGTACATTGCGCGACGAGGAAAGATGTATATAATTACGCTCAGTGAAAGTTACATTTCTTTGTGTTAATACGAATTGCAATTAATTCTAATTTACTGCGAATAAAATGAAAAAATATTCTATTTTCGTATATTATTAGCATTTTGTTAATATGCTAGTATAAAATATTTTAATAGAAGTATTTTTTATTTTCAAAAATTGAATTTATTTTACAAAATAATATTATTTCAGTTTAAACATTGGTGGTTTTCGATCATTTATATTAACTACGCGCATAGTGCATATCTGGTGTAATGATATTCAGATTTAAACGGCCAACCATGCTCACGGGGCGGTGTTTGGTCGATATCATGATAAAGGGTTGGCTGGCAACGACTCATCCACCCTTGTAACTCACCCCTCCATCTCTTTCCGTAAACGCTAGGCGCCATGCACATTCTAGACTTCATTTGCCTGATTATTTAAGAATGGTAGCTTTTATTGCGGTCACTAGCAAAGAAAGATACTTGGAAATTATTCCTTTTAGAAAACTTACAGCATTTCAGTTTGAAATACTTTTTTTGGACTATTGAAAGCATTATCGAGGTAAATGCAGTTTTTCTGATTATTTTCATTAATTCTCGAATTTGTAATGTAATTATATGCATATCTGTCTGATTTATTTATCAAAAATCAAATCTAGTTCATAACTTGTTGCCCTACACAAGATTACTGAAAATTTGAGTCTGTTAGCATTTTTACGTTTTTTGTGTGAAAACATTTGTGGCATCACATTTGTTAAATATGCGACAGATAAATGTATTAATTTATTATTATATATTTATTATAATTTTCATATTTCTTTGTTTATGTATATATAATAAATTATTACTGTTATTATCACGACTATTATCTTTATGCAATTTCGATAGAATGTTAATTCAAAATAAGAATAATTCTCCAAAAGTTTTATATTGCATTATTGACAATATTGCAACAATATCACGAATAATATGACGATTAAGATTGCTTTATTGTTCTGAAAAACTTTCGGCGAGACGATACGACGCGACGTTGCGTCTCGTTATTCACTTGAAAAGTGTCCTTACTCTCGGCTCCCAACGCTTAAACGTTTATGAATGTTTGACCGGAAGTAACGTATTACAACGCTTTGCTTGTAGTCTTAAGCGCTTAAGTATATACGAAGTATATGTTCGCGCGTTTCTACATTTCAAAACAGGATCAAGAGTATCAATGTTGATTAGAGAGAGAGAGAGAGAGAGAGAGAGAGAGAGAGACATGTCTCTCTCATGTCTCAGTGAGATCAGTGACTGCTTTACGATTTTTAGACTTTGCAGAGTTGGCGGATTTCTTCTTTAGTTCGCGCCCGGTTGCCGCGGTGAGAAAATTGTATACCGGGTAAATCGTTTCCTACGATTGTGTCTAAAAACGGACACTTCGACGTGGAATTTAGGAACTGTCGCAAGAAATTCGGCTGTTGTCCGCGCGACCGTTTCCCCCCGCACGACGCTTTGTTCATTCGACTGCGTCTTCGTCTTCGAGTCGCAATCATCCATGAAATTTGTCCGTGTCCATTCAATAAATCAACTTTCTCCCTCGCTAAAAACTATCAGGGACGGTAACTTACAATGTGCCTCACTCGAAATCCTCTTTCCCACGTAGATGCATCTCTCACACGAGCTCTTGCAACTTATGATGCAACAAATGACGATGGCGGACGTTTGCGTGTGTTTGTGTGTTCGAAATAGGCGCATAGCAACAATTTTGTGATATTCGTATAATTATACATCCTACATTATATAGTATTGTCTGGATATATATTATCGAAACGGACGGACTCCGCAATTAGAAGCGCCTGTAATTACATGTATTCACAGCAGAAACAATTTATTTATTGTTATTTTAATGCGAAAATTCTTCATTCTTTTCTAGGTCGTGGTGATTTCGTCGGGGGGATAGACAATGAAGCCTTGGATTTTTCGCAGCTGGAGGACTTCATCAACAGTGACAGTGAACAACCTGCGACGTGAGTCCAAAGAACATTAACATTGCACGTCTGCGTGATCCGTTATCCACTTTGTTATTTTCGTTTTATCGCACATCTTGAACCTCGCTTTAAAAAAAGAAGGCTCCGATTAGACGGGGGAAACTTGATCTCGGACGTCGAAGCGCTCGGTCTGGTGACGAAGTTTGACCATATTCGTTTGGAAGCCATGGTTAACGCCTACAACGCGCGTGTTCGTCGCACGTGTGTAATGCGTGTGCCAGCGCGACGATCGCAAAACTCGAATTGTTGTTTCTCAGAATGCCGAATGTCAATTTACCAATTTACATTAATTTCATCATTAAAGTTGCATTAACAAATCCTCTCAATCATGCATTTACGGCGATCCACACCTCCGTGCTTCTCACGTGTTCTCGTGAATCACATCAAAATCACATTGAAATCTGAAAGCGTTTTTTCTTCTAATTTTGATTTGGCGATAAATTTGAAGATGATTATGCACACTGAAATTATAGCTACAAAATACTCCAAAAGTACGAAGTATAAAATTCTGCGAACGTGATACTTTCGACGATTGTATAGGCGCCTTCTCAAATTATGATAATTAACGAATTCAGATAATACGCTTCTGTCGTCCAGCAGCACGAGCACGCGTTTCCTGCGAACGACACGATGTATCAGACTAAATTTCTAAATTGCTCTATCTCGACACACTATATATTCAGGCTACTCTGTCACTGCAGCACAGCGATTATCATAGGAATGGCTACTGTTGATATTTGTATTTATATTTATTAATACTTGTATTTTATTCATTCAAACTGCTTTCCGTGACACATTTTTCTCCGTATTTTTAAAACAACTGAAGTAAAAACGTGTAATCAAGAAACAGCTAAAAAGTAAATATTTTCTGTCTTATTGTCAATAAAACAGAATATGCGTAATTATTTGTATAGTTTGAGAAGTACTTGTGATTAAATAGAAGAATAAACATTTTTTAAGATCATAACAAAACTAGTATTACAGTTCTGTATATAAACCGCAACAAATACAAGTCTTATAATCCAAATTTAAAAAAGCAATACAGAAATTGAAATAAATGACTGTATTAAAATATGCGTGTATATTACCGCGTGCCGTTAATCAGTGAATGTCGATGCAACATGCTGACCTTGATAGCTGCCACATAAACACATGCGAATTTAGGATTCCTTATTGCCTCAAGAATTAGTTTATGGACCAATATTTTTTATATATTAATAATATTTCAAATATCATATGGCGATGTTTACTTTATTGATGATGTTTATTTCTGGAGCTTATATTTCTTTTACTTATATTAGTTTTACTTATATTTCTGAGCAGACAATGTTCGCATTTATTTATAACAACTAGTCGTATTATTACATCACGTATTAATTACGATATGATTGTATATATTATCGTACTATTTATGATTATGAGTAATAAATAAGTAATTTATGTTAGTTTACGTTAGTGTCGCTGTAAAGTATCGTTTTCTTTCATTACGTCGCGTTGTTGTCGATTCCTCAGGTGTGAGCGCGAAGAGTAAGAAGCGTGAATCTCGGTGCTCCAAATAAATAAACAATATTGCGCGAAATCCACAGTGATTTCAGGCCTCTCGCGTGGCTTCGGGCACGAAAATATCTTATTCCAGGCCTGACCGCGCATATTGACGTAATCGCGTACACCAGGAAACGCATCCAGCCATTCTTTATACGCACACAGCGATACGTACGCGTACGTATATACCCGGCCCGCAGACAGATATTCACGCAGATAACAACCGCAGAGGTGTAATGATATAATGACAGAGGCAGACGGAACGGAATTGATGGAATCACAGCGTGCACACTGCGTTAACCCTGCTAATTCGACTTCCAGCACTCGTCTTCCATTAAAAGGCTCCCGGTGCTCATCGCACAACGACTCGGATTAACCGAGGAAGAAAAAAAATTTTATTCTCATCCGAGCGACACCGGTGCCGTGCCGCTTATCCAACGGCAGTTTTAAATCCTATTTATCAATTTTGCGCCTTAAAATGTTAAATTTTTTTAAAAATATTCATTCATTTTTCTGATTTTTTTTCAGACTTCTGACGGAAACAGACTTTATCGTGTTTTTTAATTATTTTATTACTCACTTCCGTGTTTCTCTTTCTCTTTGTTATTATTCTTGTGAATCTATACACATTTCGTACGTACACGTGCATGGATCGTGATCAATACGCAACAGATATGTTATTTCAAAAATACATTAGTTAGATAGATAAGCGGAGAAAATTTATAGTAGCGACGCAAAAGGCGAAGTGATTTTACACGGAGTTGTCGTTTAGAGAAAGGAGATCCGCCACGTAGAAATAGCCATTTATTTTTCGCTTCTAGTTGCATTAATTACGAAACAGATATAAAATAACGCGCGAGGTACATTACGATAAAAGCCACGATACGCCGCGAGAGATAATGAAGAGACAATGATAGTCATAATTTATATTTAAAGAATCAGAAATTTCCATTCAATTGGCAATATAATTACGGCGAGCTTATGCAATGAGGAGGAACAGGTATTTTGCATTTTGATTCTCTTTTAACAGAGATTGCGGATTGTTATCGAGCGAACCTTCCTGGTTGTCATCAAGAATTCGTGGAAAATTCATTGACGCGGATCGCGAAATCTTCCTTACTTCGATGGAAACAGCATAATGGCATCGTGCAGTGGTACCGTGCAGTTAAACTCTCGCGAATTCTGCGAGTTGAGAAAACTCAATGCAGAGACGCAGCGCAAAGCGTCATTTACCACTGTACGCCGAACTGCGATTCAGACGATAACGATATCTCATGTTTTGCAAATTCAACGTGCATTCTCGGGATGCATGTAGCTCTCGTAAGATCAATAAAAAAAAAAGCTGCTGCACGTAGCGCGCGTACCGTCGATCTCTATCAAAATGTCTCCTGTATCTTTTATATCAGATATTTCTAAACATAGCAAATGCTTCTCTAAGGACATTCCACAGATGCAACATAATAGTGCATAAATAAAAAAAAAAGAAAAGAAACAAAAATGGAGACACGGACTTGGATGAAAGACTATGGGGTTCTGTGTTTAGATATTTCGCGGACACCCTCGCCCACAACGAGAATGGAGGTGGAACGGTGTCCCACGGTGGCCGGATCGAGGCACCCACGTCGCAACCGGTTGCCCAACAGCAACCACCACCGCGACTACCTTCGCCGCAGATGACGCAGGCTCATCCAGTTTCGATAGCGTGCGCTTCCGGTACCACGACGGTACCCAACAACGGCGGCTACAAAGATCCGCAGGCGTATGTTCACCCGTAAGTCGAACCCCCGAAAAATAAAACTGACGGTAAAAGTTGGTTTCGCCAGGCTTGTGGACGAGGCAAGCGCAATCTCTAAGTTTCTTCACGAAAATCGGCGCGAGCTCTAGCTTCCGGTACCTCGGAGCACGAAGGAGGAATTAAATTCAATGAAATCAATCTCGGTTTTTAAATAATAAAGATATTAGATTATATTGGAATAAACGTGACAGCCTAGTAAACAGAGTGACGCATCTCTGGTAGTGATTCAATGACTCGGTGAAAATCTAGAACATCACGTTTTCCAGACACGCGCTACCGGAAAGCCCACCGGATAGCGGAAGTGAGCCACCGTATTCACCGCCGGGACATAATGACACTCAACACGTACATTCGCCACGTGAGTTCAGCTGCACAGCTTGCGTAAGAGAACATTTTTACAAGAAAAATTATAATATACAATTGCGTACAATTACAGATCAGAAGGCAGCTCTGCAAGAGATACTTCTGCATCATCAGAACAATCAGTACCCTTCTAATTTGCTACCACCTTCTCCGAGAGCGTTGCCCGCGACAACAACGGATCCTCTATTGTTAACGCCGGTTCTGACATCTCATCTTACGTCGGGAACGTCGAATCTTCCGACGCAGCCTCAGATAGGACCGCCCTTGGTGCCGTTATCGCATGAACACAGTCCGGCTGGCATTAATACGCTGTATTCTTCCCTGCAATCGGCCCCGAAGAAGAGAAAACTCAGCCAAGATGGCCTTATCCATGTCAAACAGGTGCCTTCGCGTTTTACTTGTAATTTTGATTATTCTCACTTTTCGAACTTCGATTATTATTTGCGATTGTTGTTTCTCAGGAACCCGAACTGGGTACCGTGGAGCACAGTTGCAGCAGCAGCAGCGCAGTACTGGACGGCGACGAAGTCGCTGACAGCAATTACATCGACGCTAGCTATCAGTGTATTCGGTTTCATCCTTTCCAGCAAACATCTTGGCACGTTCTCTGCGATCATAATCTCAAAGAGTTACCGGTACCGCATTACAGAGTGGACGCTGACAAAGGATTTAATTTTAGCAATTCGGACGATGCATTTGTTTGTCAGAAGAAGAATCATTTTCAGGTAAAAAAGCAACGTCCGATAATTGTAAAGATGAAACAAAGTTACCATATTTTTTTTTAAATCTAAATATAACAATATACGTGTTATCGAAATTATATATAAAGCTTTACTAAATAATCTTTACAATCTTTGCATCTGCAGATAACATGTCACGCGCAGCTTCAAGGGGAGGCCGTATTTGTTAGGACTGGCGAAGGCCTAAAGAAGATAAGCGGTTTTCAATTACATTTCTACGGAGTTAAAGTGGAATCTCCGTCGCAAACTATCAGAGTCGAACAAAGTCAAAGCGACAGGAGCAAGAAACCATTCCATCCTGTAACGTGAGTTAATATATCAATACAATATATAAATCCATAATATGATTAAATACAGTTGAATTATGCTACAGATGTTATTACAGAGTCGAATTAGGTGGCGAACGTGTAACAAAAGTGACGGTCGGCCGCTTGCACTTTAGCGAAACTACGAGCAATAATATGCGTAAAAAAGGCAAACCAAATCCGGATCAGAGGTATTTTCATTTGGTTGTCGGATTGCACGCTCATACCGCAGACCAAGCCAGTTATCAAGTAGTGGCTCACGCATCGGAACGTATAATTGTCAGAGTATGTGTCAATCAATAATGGAATCAATGGAGGCATTGTTCTGTAATCGGAAATTGAGATTTTCAATATTATCATGCGTTGCATTATAGGCGAGTAACCCAGGACAATTTGAATCAGAAGGCACTGGCGTGGGTGCTGAAGGTGGATGGCAGAGAGGAGCAGCTCCAGATAGCGTATACCATGCCGGCAGAGTTGGAATTAATACGGATAGACCAGATGAAGCTCTTGTTGTACATGGCAACATGAAGGTACGTGACTTTCTTATCTAATTAATTATTAATAATTATTTGTAGTACTGAGAGTGAAATTGGATAATGTAACTATGTATCGATATATCATCGATATATTAAATTTGTCCCATAGGTAACCGGTCACATTGTTCAACCCAGCGATGTAAGAGCGAAGCAAAGCGTTCAAGAAGTTGATACGCGCGAGCAACTACGAAATGTACAACAACTACGCGTTGTTCGTTATCGATACGCCCCGGAATTCGCGCAACATTCGGGTCTAGATATTAAACAAGAAGATACTGGCGTCATAGCGCAAGAGGTTCAGCAAATTCTACCGGAAGCGGTGCTACCGGCAGGCGATATAGTTCTGCCAAATGGTCAGAGAATTGAAAATTTCTTGGTGGTAAATAAAGAGAGAATATTTATGGAGAATGTTGGTGCTGTCAAGGAATTATGCAAAGTAAGAATGTTATTTTTTTATCAATCTTTATACAGTGTTTTATATAAATTTAATCTTTTACTTAACTTTAATTCATTTATTACAGGTGACAGACAGTCTAGAAACAAGAATAGATCAATTAGAAAGAATAAATAAACGTCTAGCAAAATTGAAGAGAGGTGATAGTCTAAAGAGTTCCATCAGCACAGTATCTAGTATATCAGGCAATAAATATTCATCATCTATCAATAATAAGTCATCTTTGCACGGAAAGACAAAAAGGTTCGAAAGAGAGGAAGAGCTTCTCTGCAGTAATAAATTTATTCAAATTATCATTGTTATACTTATTCTCATCATGGCATTTTGGTAATTATTTCTTTAGCTTTATTTCTATTTTAATCCGATTTCGTTTCTCTCTTGAACATTTAACGATGATTTGATGTTATGATTTTCAGTCTAGTTGCAATGGCAACATTATATTTCTTAGAATATCAAAAACGCAGTAACGTTGAATGGTCCGCCATGGCAAGCAATGGAATGTTGGCTATTGGTCCGGCTCATCCTCCGACAATGTCTACCACTTCTAATTATGAGCATCGATATAATTCTGTGTTACATAGCACATTATCTCCTTTCTATACTAAGCAAGGATCTTACACGAGGGAATTGGATGGAGGATCTGTTAAAAGTAATTCCCTCACCACACCGCCTCCGCACACAAAGCAACAACTGTACTCTCAGGAAATAACGTGGTATCCGATGAGCCATCCGGGTCCCCAATCTAAACATGAAAAAAATAAGTCAGTGAAATTAGAATAAATTTTTTAAATAATATCACGGAAAAAACATTTTGTTATACAGGCTTGTTAAAAGTGTTATATTAATAAAATTTTATTTTTCAGTGAATTCCCAGGAAATTGGCTTAGTAGAAATGGCGCAGGTGCTGTTCCTAGCAATGTGGATGAGAATGATCAAAGCTCGGACATAGATTCTTCATCTGCTATTAAAGGTCCAACTCCTTTAGGAAGGCCTGAAGAATGTCCCGCACATTTTACTGAGCTCGAAAGTCCATGTCAGGTATTTAACAACTTATTGACATTATTTAAATATTATTGACATCTACATGATGTTACTGATATACATGAATGCATTATACATATATAATTAAATATAACATAATATTATAATATAACATAATATTATATAAATGCAATGTTTCAGATATATTGCTGTACAGCTGAGATTCATCAATTAGAAGATCCTCAGCCTGATCATCCACCAGAGAAGAAGTCCATTTGTAAGTTTTACATGTTTCTCTGAGTTATTAAAGTATGCACACAAGTCATTTATGTTTCATACAATTCAAAACATTATGTAAAAAATGTTATTCTATTATTTTTAGCAGATCACTTGGAACAGCCACTAAGTATGCCACATGAAGAGAAACGAAAATTAAGTAAGGGTTTCCAAAATGGTATTAGTCCATCCGATCCTAGCACTCAAACTCTTGTGAAAGAGGTATAAATTTTCCCTTAAATTAATCAAATTGGATAATTTATAACAAAGAAGACAAATATGTAACTAAACATATGCGTATCTTATAGACCAATTACAAGTATTTGCATAAACGAACAAGGCGAGAAACCGGTGGTGGAGATTGGGGAGAAGTCGCTAGCAATGCTGCAGGATCATTGCCGCCAGAGCCTAAACCACAATTATTCGTAGTAGCAAAAAATTTCAACACGTCGTTGGATCAAAGATATTGTTCTCCATCGTCACCAGATACACCCAACAACATTAGTTGCATTGTACCTTTGTCGAAACATATGCCAGATACGCATTTAACATTACATTTTGTGTAAGTTTTGAATATATCTATACTTTATGAATATGTGTATTCAATTACTGGTAGTATGTTGTAATCACGATTTTTCTTTATAGCGGTATGCCGTGGTATTGGCAAATCGTGCAGCAGTGTCCTTTTTCACCAAATCCTGGGATGGATGAAACAATGGTGTGTGGTTGGAGTTACACCATGCAGCAACAACCTCAGTACATCGAAAGTAATAATCAACCGGGTGATCAGTCTTTTCCTCTTGATGTCGCTCATTACCTTAGGAAAACTTTAAAGTTCCGAATACCTATGATGCAACCTCAAGAGGTAATCATTTTAAAATAAAGAGGCAATAATTTATGAAATATTCTTTACAAACTATTTACTATTTAAAGATTTTTAATGCATTTAACAGCGAGCTATAGTCTAATTATCATTATTTTATTACAGAATATTTGCAAAAGTAAGCATGATGTTGACTATTTGGAATTTACATTGCACTTTTATCGAGACTGTGAAGAACAATGAATATTATCTTTTTGTACAGCACACTTTATAAGAAACTTGATAAGTTTCTAATTATCTAACAAAAGTTAGATTTCTTCATTCTACATAAAGCCTTTGTGCCTTTGTAACCCATCCTCTGCTTTTGTAGTTTATAGTAATCTTGTATTTTATATATCATCGCATTACATAGTATATTATTTACTAATATAAACATAAGGTATACATAATTTAAAATTATAGTTAATGTAACACGAATTATTGTGCAGGAAAATTGTTTAGATAGTGAAGGTGTGTATATGTAGTATACACAATTATCTTATTCACTTAAAGAACTGGTAGCAATAATGACAAACGAACAATTAAATAATCGTTGATGGGTGCATGATTCTTTATTATAAACTTGTGTTATTGCAACACAACATACAATATTTTTTTATTGTTTTTAATACGTTGATAATATCACGAATTAGACGCAAAATATTAAATAAATGATATTATTTATGAAATTATATGAAACGAGGAAATAATTTACTATAAATTGCTATAATTTACTATAAATTGTATATATATTATGCTAGTATAAATTAGGTTTATACCCATCAACATGCTATGTTTTCTAATTTATTAATAGTTTCCTACAAAACTTATACTCAATCGAGAACTACTTGTGAGCGTATATTTCTACACTTAACGCACATCTTTTATGTAGTTCACCTTTTAATTTTTTATACTGATTTACAGATAACTCATTGTATAAAACGTAATGTATGGAACTATTAATTCCTAACGACATTTTAGATACTTGTGAAGATGAATAAGCTTATTATCAAAATATTGTGTCACACGAAAAGTATCATAGTGTTTAAATTGTAAATAGTCATGTATCTGCTATATAATTTCATTTCATAATATGTACAAACAACATCGAATATTTAATGTTATAATGTGTTATATAATATTGTTATTCAATTAAGGAGACAATTTATCGTTGATTTTTAATAAGTTATTTTTTAAGTATTTTGAGTATCTCTTTCACGCAGAATAATGGCAATCACCGAGGCAACTAAACGTTTTAATGTTTTTGTTTACTATTTGTTTAATTAAATAATATAGAATTGTGCGAGTTCCTAAAAATATTGTACAGTAAATGTTTAATGATAGAGTCATTTACACGCACATATTTTGCCACACTTGTGCTAAAAATGATAGATATACACGCATAAATAGCCTAGTAAAAGAAAATTTATTAGGAAACATTTATTTTTGATTATGTATGCGTGCTAATTTTAATTTTATATAATAGAATAAAGCATCCAGTTTTTAATTTAAAAATGTTGTTGATTTGTATATATAAAATATATCAAATCACATAACTAATATTTGAATTTGTCTGATAGCAATATAAAAACGTACTTTCATTCTTAAAATGTAACTCGTACAATATTGTCGAAAGCATGACGAGCAATCTCCAAGCAATTTAAATATATATATATAAACATCCTTGCCGTCCACGTGTATACTGTATAGCGAACAGCAATTTATAGAGAAACTTGATAATTTATCGATTGATTATCTGTACTATATACTCAGAGCTCAGTGCACAAACTTGCGATGTATTGTAGAGAAATTGGAATTTGGATAATTATTAGTATATATATATATATCACTATCCATAAATATATAAATTGTATAAACTACACTTTATTGTACAGTAATATACTTACATTTAATTATAACTGATATAACAGAGTAATATAGTATTGCTATAATATGCTGAATGATATATCTGCAAATTTTATTTATTGATTTAAATATAATACGTAAAAATTTTTCTTGAAATTTATTCTTTTAGATAATTATCTTACAGGGTATATAAATGTCATAACATTTTCGTGTGAAAAAAGAAAAAGAGTAAATTGATGAGATACGGAAAAGATTGTTATCATGTGACATGAGAGTTCTGTAAATTCCAGTCTATGTATGAATTGATATATTTAAAATTTTTCTTTATGTTTATAATATCTCTTTTATTGTTATTTGACGTCATTATTATTACGTTAATTCTAATGTAAGATGTTATTTCATTATGATTTTTTATCTTAGTGTACGCGCGCGCGTACAACTATAATATAAAGCATAGATATAGATTATGTATTATATAATTATGTATAGCAATAAGAAAATCTCATACATAAGTAAAAATATTTTTAAGTTCTCACTTGCGCATTCTGCGAGTAATAAATTTATATTCATAATTACATTGTACTTTATTATTTTTATTATTTTATTTAATATAATTACATTTGAATTATATAAACATATGTATGATATATAATTCAAGTGTAATTATAATATAACGCAGTTTCTCCATATAAATACGTGAGAAATTACAAACGCGTAAGAATTACACTAAATGAAAAAATAAAATTTAGAAGAGTAAAATTATTAAAACGTTCATGGCTGGGAGTTAAAAATTAAACCATTTTAAACTTGCATTAACTTTCATGATTTTTAAAGGTATTGAGACATTTTAATTCTCACTTAATCTGTGTTATCTAATTTTATTTATTTATTCATTCAGAAAAAATAATTATAGATATTTTAAGATATGCGAAATAAAATAATAAAAAAATAAGTTTAAATATAGAAATATTTATAAATGCACATTTATTCCAGCATCAGCAAAATACATATTCAGTACATATTGCTATTGAAGCAACGAAAAGATCATACTTGGAAGATTAGGAATATATTCTTGGATTCATGTATTTGGTGATAAAGTTTAATAAATATTCTACGAATGCATGTGGTGTGTGTTATACAAAAATGCATACAATATTTCTTTTTATTGGAACAATCTACTGAATTTTCGAATCGAATCTTAAAACCCTTAAAAAGGATCTACACATATATCTCTCAGAATATTTATATTCGTGCAATATGTGTGGTGCTGGATAAATTTAATTACTTTTACGTATTTACACATATCAATATAAAACTTTTTTACATTATTTAAGTAATAAATTGTTCCAGAGAACCCTTTATGGTCGATAATGATCGCAAAAGCGCATTAGAAATCTATTTGTATATCCTTAAATTATATCAAGAAATTACTTTCAAGAAAATATTACAAACAAATAAGTTATAAACAAGAGTATACACAATATATAAAATAAATATAGAGAAATCACAGATCGCGCATACGTTTTACAGTCTGAGTCTTTAAGAAGTATATGTACAATTTATATTATAAAATCGAAAATAATTTAATTCATACAAATAAACTCGTATACATATTATAAACGCACGATAAAATCATATTCACAATCATACTAAATTTCGCTTTACATTGTTCTATGCATTCAAAATTAAAGACATATTTTTTTTACATATCTGTACATAAAAATTATTTTTTAATAAATTCTGCATTTTATAGAAATTGAATATATAATTATGACCTTCCAATTAAAAAAATAGAAAATAGTTAAACCAAATATGAATGATTAATTTTGCATTATTGCATTCTCGGAGAATCTTGAAATACTTTATAAGAAAGTAGTTAAGATATATTAAAATAATATGTCTTTTCTCTCTCCCTCTCTCTCTCTTTCTCTCTTAATTAAGATAAAAAAACAATATCTAGTAAAAAGATTATACATGCGTGTATATTAGTAATATACAGTTGTTTGGATACATGTCGTTACGTTTTATTACTTACACTTACAAATATATATGTATATATATTGAAACATATTGTACATATAGCTGGACATCAGTTTTATAAATATAAGTTTCATAGTTCTTTACTAAGAACGATTATTATCAACCACTATGGTTCTTTTTCCAATTATATTACTAATACTAGCTACTTCAGAACCTAACTACTTTACTTAACTAAAGTTAAAGTCTTAACTAAACAAATAATAAAAAAAATTTATACATAGGCTTGTTACTTTATGCATAAACTTTACCGCATTTTAAGTAACACTGATGTATATTGTGTCTTTCTTACCAGTTATTGCACCACCGTAATACATATCACGAGATCATATGTATATTAAAAAAAGTCAATTTGATATTATTTTTCTCTTTTATATTCTTTTTGTTCGTCCGATGGTTCTTCACGAACGGCTAATACCATTCTTAACATAAGAATGGCGAGTAATTTGTCTAGAGGGTCCATAAATCCTCGTTGTATCCATTTTGGTATCGTCGTGCGTGCATGGGAAAATCCTAATTTTTGAAGAATATAATCGATTCCGTAGGGTTCTATACTTTTGCCGGCCCATGAGAGTAGCCTTGACAGAAATTCAGGATAGTTATTTTAGATGATTTCAATACGGAGAGAGACTACATACAAAGAAATTTAACTTACCTTACTGTCGGTTCTAAGTGCCATGTTTTACATCTATATGATCGCCAATCTTTTATGAACATTTCAGCCGGATCAAACTGTTTGCGTTTCTTGTCGTCTTCGGAAGTAACAGATATGCTGGACACATTACCTGTACCTGTGTTCATATTCTTTCTTTCTTGTGAATCGGGACTGTGCGCTCTCGCACCCAAGTTCTGCATTGTGTGCTATAATGTAGGAAATTTTATATGAGATACTTTTTTCTAAATACAAGATAAAATTCAAATTTAAAGTTATTTAAGATATGTTTTAAACCCCTACCACTCTTTCCTTTTCTTTCACATATGATGTAATAAGATCATGAAGGAAAAAGAAGGCTTCAGCATCAACGGTGACAAATATATGATCTTCAAATTCTGTTATGAAGCTGCATTCAACTAATGGTTTTTCGCCTGTAAATCGGAACAATCACAGCATTTCAATAATGATTTTTAAGATTAAGCACGTTTTTACAGATACTACATTATTCTGCAGTTATGCTAATGAAATAATATATCATAGATCTAATTTTGAGATCTAAGTGATCTAAGTAATAAAACAAATTTCCCATGCTTTCACTTAAGCAGTACTAATTGTTTATATTAAATAATTATAAAAATTTTTAAATACATGTTCTTCTTATATTATCTTCATAATATTTATTATACTTAATTATAGCCTACTGTTCCAGATTAAGGCATTAGAAAAGAATTATAAATTTTAATTTGTTCGTCATTATATTAAATTTTTAAACTTATTAAACAAGGCTGTATCAACATATAGGTATCGCTTAAGCATTTATTTAAACGTATAAAGCATACTAAAAAGAGATTTCTACCATTTTTTATCATTCCAAACATAATAAACTTCTTTCTATACTTACTATATAAGATATGCTTAGGAAGTCCTAAAAATACACGAAAGAACCAATTGCAGAATAATTAGCACAGTGGAAAGACATGTAATATTGTTCTCAGTGTGATTTAAAATAAACTTGTACCGATGGTACGTTCATTAAAGTAATTTTAGAATATTTACAAAAAACCACTGTACGTATTAATTACATTAAAACGCGTCTATCATTATTTAGCTTATCTCATGTCATATAACGTTTGATTTGAACAAAAACAAGCAGTTAATATTATTATTAAACGCTATTAATATATTTGAACAATTATGCAGTGATCAATAATGCGTTTAAAAATTCGAATTTTAACGTACATACCTATAACGTCTGGTGTTCTAGCAGTTTGTAGATGTTCAGTTTTTAGATGTAACTGCAACGAAGGCAAAGCGAATATCACCTCCCGGGTATGCGAGTGTTCTTGTAGTTTGCTAGACGTTGTAGACGTGCTCCTTCCACGTGATGCGGTATTACCATCAGATGTACTCTCCATTCTGTCCCTTTCGACACATGGAAATCTATCTACCGCTATACAATAAAGGAGGAAGTTAGATAGATGCATATAATTTTATAAAAGTGAAAAAATAATGACGAAATTTCTTTTATATTTAATATATACCATCAATTTCGCTACTAGCAAATGCATAGTGAAACCACTCTTGTAGGGATTTAAATTGCGGTGGAAATAAAACGCTTCGACTTAATCTACACACGGTTGCCATGGAATGATGTCTTGCGTGTTGTTCTTGTTGATGACCCAGACTGATGGTTAATGTCTGAACGACGTGAACGTCGTATGTGCTAGGCGCTGTGTATAAAGAAAAATAAATTTATTGTTTATACTATTGCTGTAGAAGTAGCATGATTACGATTTAATATTAATTACTTTCAACACTCGGGATTTCTTGAGCTTCTGTAGCGAAACTTATACAGGGCTCTTTCAACGAGAACAAAGCCCAGCTCTTGCTCTTAAAATTAATTCCGTGGAAACACGCTAAGCTAATGTTACAACCATGGAGTTCCATTGTACCACCAAGGACAGTACCAGTTGATGGCAAAGAGAATCTTAGACTTCCTAATTGAAGACCAGCTACTTGAGCTAGTACTCTTTGCCAATGTCTATGATGTCTAGCATCTGATATCGCAGTTTGGTTTAAACTCCATGGACCTCCTACAATAAATTTGTATTAGCATTACAATTTTCATTATGACAACTGATAAATGATGATAGTTTGAATTTACCATCAACAGCAGATCTCTTCTTTTGTTGCCTTTTCTTGATACTACTATTATTCATTCTCTGATGCTTTGGTTGTAATGAGCTAAATACTCGTTTGCTACTCTTAAACTGTTGACTGAAAAACTCGTCCAGTTTGTAGAACATTTTCAACAAATCCGCTGTTGTGGACTTACTGATCATAATTTGTAATTGATCCCAACCCAAATCACCGTGCATGAAAATGATAGCGGGTCTAAAAAGGATAAACATTTTTTTTTATATATTTATGCGCTGCTTTTTAATGTTTACCTTGACAAAATAAAATTGTGTTTTCTTTCTTCATCGAAACGAATACCTTTATTAAAATTAAAACATACCTTCGAGTCGGCATAAAAGCATCACCACTACTGCTACGATTAATCTTCCATTCGTCTCTAAGAGTAACATCCAACGAAGACACTCGAGACATTAGCACACTCGTTCCCATATAATCCAATCTTAATTCTAACGCAAATAATTTCAATCCCACTGTATGATCGGGTTCTATACCAGGTTCTTCTCGAATGTGTACTTTAACAGTGAATAAAGAAATATAAATTAAATTCTATAACAAGGCTTATCAATGTACGTGAATTTAAATATTAAAAAAAACTTACTGTAAGTATCAATTCTACTCAATTCAATTGTCCCACCAACTATACCACCTTTGGCATCTAAACTCGATCCTCCTAAACCGATGCCTATGTACAAATTTTTATGTCCTGTGCTGCCAATAGATAATCTTCCATCCGATCTGAAGTCCTTTGTCATCCAGCTAACATTGCCCATTACGTTGCCCATATTCATATGCACGTTTAGACGTGTAAAATTCACCGCAAATAAGACCAATGTCTCCCACGCAGATTCTCTTAATTTAACTTCTGATGACACTTGTTTGTCTGAGGTAAAGCTCCATCCCCTTCCAATATCTTAAAAGTAAAAGTTAACATAAGTTTTAAATTTATTTTTGCTAACCGCGCAAATTACGAAAGCGGATACCTTTTAATCGCGCAGGTCTTGGCATATCGTTTTCCAAAGTTAATTTCAATTTTTCTCTATTTAATATGGGACTTCTTTCAGGTGCGCTTTTTGACAGTGGATCGCATGCATGCCTGTCGTAATGTTTCAACAAAGAGCTACCCATGACCGCTTCTTCTTGATTTAATGGAGGACTTCCATCTCCTTCGGAGTATGCGAAACCTGAACTTAAATCTCCCAGAAATAAGCGTCTTACTATACTACGACGATACCAGGCCTTTGGAAATGCCAAAATTTCTGTTAAACGACGCATGTCGTATTTAAATGAGGCAGATCCAATATCAATGATCGCTAAAAAAATAATATTATATAAAAACAATTTATTAAAACAATGTTAGTAAATTTAAATAAAATGAACTGTGCTCGACATTTCGATTTATATTATATACATACTTGAAAATCGTATAACAGCACGACTAGTGTCCGACAGTTTCTTAAGCTGTTCGCTTTGAAAATTCAATTTTCTACTTCTTGACAAATGAAATTTTACAAATTCAACGTTGATACTCAACGAATCTTTTCTCTCGCTGTCTGACAAAGGTGACCATTGTGCTTCTTTTAATCCTGTTTTCTTTCCTCCGCCATATGGGTGAAAAATGTAAACGGAAAAATCCGCTAAACAGCCTGTGACAGATAATCCACCGATAGCTGATCCGCCTATTTCCTTGCTCGTTGTTTGCGACTTAAACTCCCGAAACTCTATTAACTCTTCCTCAGCACGTTTCGATGAAAATACAATATCAAGAGATGGTAATTGTAGCATACATTCAACTCGTGAAACTGGTAAACACGAAAATCTATAAAAAGATTGAAATTTATTAACAAATGTCGAATTCCTATATTTACATAAATTTACATAAATATTCATATATGCTTAATATACCTAAATGTAGATGGCTGCATGTGAAAATATACTATGACATCAACGGGAAAACTGGCATAAACGTAATTGCTACTTGCAGCAGTGGCAGCCCATGATGTGTTTTCCGTATTTTCTAACAGAAAGCCAGCATTCGTTTGCACGTTACTCTGGAAATTATTCTTGCTCGGAATTGGCTCTAGAGTTTGTTCTAAAAATTCTAAGATATGAGGACTAATAATAGTTTCCTCTGGAATGCTTTGAAGAGTCATCCAAGCAAACAGACTAGCCTTTTTAGTACTAGATTTTCTAAACATTGTCATGGTAATTGGATTTAATAGACTGTTCTCAGCAGATACACGAGGAGATAATGATTCCTCTGGAAGAGTTTTGGATTCATAGTGAACCTGCAAAATACATTTTTCTTTCTATCACTGTTTAAAAAATGTATAATTGATAAATATAATGTTAAATTTTACCTTAACGTCCAAACCAGGAATATGAAAAATTGTTAAATCTACCAAAGGCACACTTGCATGTTGTAGATATTTCAATCGAGATGTACTAGTTGTTGACGGCTTTTCTTTACTATTTAAATGTTTTCTGCTGCTGCTGGGACTGCCAGGTTGAAATTCAAATGTACCACCAGAACATGATCTTTCTTTCTTCATTCTACTCATGCTGTAAATGAAAGAAGACATTTGTCCAATAAAAATTATATTTCAAAAAGTACTAAAGGTAAAAAATTCAATATAAAATTAACATTTATATAAATTTATCTTTTTTAAACAATTAGATTAGTATAGAAAAATTAATCAGAATACGCGTCTCTTAATAATCTTAAGAAGTTGTTAAAGTTATTAGGATAATATGTATGCTATGGATATTTACAGCTTAATTTCATCTTCTTTTGGATCTTTTGTATGTAATACACACTTTCCGCTATTAATCAAAACTTTGACATCAAGTTCAAAATCAATATTAGGCTCTTGAGTTTTTTGGGACGTAATAAACGGAGAGGATGTCGATGAAGCTTGCTCTTTTCCAAACGAATCGAGTAATGGTGCACTGCAAAGAAAGAATAATATGACATGTGTTTAAGGTATTTTATAAACATATATTTCATAATTATTGAAAGTACATACTTTCCCTCCATGCTGTCGTAACTAGATGTACAACTGATATCTCTATTTTTCTTTCTCAATTCAACTCGTTCTCCTTCTATCTCAATAGTCTCTGGCCATTCTAATTCTCCCTCTGGTAAACTCAAATCAGAACTGGCACTGGGTAGAGATGATTGCCTGACAAAAATCGCAAACGATTAATTAATATATTTTATTAACCACATTGCTAATAGTTTCCATACCTGCACATTGTATGTGTATCACTAAAGGTAACTCGTGGTCCGGTAAGTCCTCTTACTCGCAGGGAAGCTGATCTGTAAAATAACAAATAATTTGTAATTAAACTCATTATTTAATTAAATGTATAAAATTTAATTAAACAAATTTTTTTTTAATTGAATTAGAAAAATATTGTTTTAAAAAATTATCGGAAATTGAACACACCGACTAGGACCACTCCTAGGACTGCTTTCATAACTAGCCGAATTTGCTGAATTAATTTCTGTATTTATATCTTCCGGGCTTTCTAAATGATGTTCTGGTGTGGGCGAGGGTACGATAAATGATCTTGAACGATATGTGTTCGGTTTGCTACCAAGTCCTAATTTACCCTTAATACCGGAAGCTTTCACCGATTGTCTTCTCAGCTTCTGAATCATATCCCTGGAGAATATATTTCAAGTTAAAATGTGCAATTGCAAAGACAAATCATTTCATGACATTACCTTCGAAAGTCTTTGAATACCATCGCTTCTAACTCATGTAGACGTTTCATTTCCTGTTCAATTGTTCCATGCGATGCGCCCAACGATCGCAAGTCATTTATAATTTTCGCTTGTTCGTTCATTTCTTTCTCTATTAATTGGGACCTCTTCCTTGCATCGAGTGTAGGATCGAAGATAAATGCTGGGAGACTGTCCGTCCAATTTTTCGATTTTTTCATTAATATGCTTTCCTGTAAATACATATAATTTTAATTTAAATCAAAGGTATTGCTAATATAATATTAAGAGATCTTTAAATAATAAAAGTTTAAAGTTAAATAATAAAAGTTGAATCGTTTAAAAGTGTTATAAATAATTTTAAATAATTAGGGTTTGTTTTATTACCAAGATTTAAACTTCGTGCATAGTTTTATATATATTAATATATATTACATTAATATATATATATATATATATATATATATATTAAGG